>JASCZW010006317.1:0-100467 GCA_034211315.2 Aedes japonicus | reverse complement strand
CCGTTATTGTTTAGGTGTGGAATTTTTATTATCTTGCGCACATCTTATCTGCATCTGAAGTACCTTTCTATCATCTTGGATGACTATCTTGGAAAACAACAGAGGAGAAGAGGTACAAACACTCATATGGCTTCAACGTATCTGAGAGATGGAATAGTGTCTCCCGGGCTACCTTCATGTTACTCAAACCGAGATGATTTATTGCTGGATTCGAACGAATTATCGCACCAGCTAATTGCTAATATATACCGGTGGTAACATTTTCTTCCACTCCGCATCCAGTAGCCAGGTGCGAAGGAAATGTATGTCTGTTGATGTTGATGAAAATATGCGAAAAGCCACCACACGGTAGCCATATGAAGCCGCGTGCTGCTGGGAGCTGGCTGTTGACTTACTACGCGTTGTTTTGTTGTGTTTCGAAGTTTGTAATGAGCGACTTCGCGTAATCCAGAGCTTGATTTATTAGTTGGAAACGGGTGCGAAGAAACACATTTCGTTCGCCTCCAGCGTGACGGCTCAGCTGTGTTTGCCAAGTGTACGGTGACTTGAACTTTTGATAATTGGATACTTTTTTGTTGGAGCTGTTTGGTCGATTCGATTTGGTGGAAATAAAAATTTTAGGTGGCAATGTTCGGTTGAAAAACATTTAATTTTCCTCGGTTTTGGCAAAATATGATGTATATGATGATAAGGAGAAAACATTTAGTGTAAAATACGAGGTTAGAGTTCTACCAAATATTTTCAATAACTTTTCGAAAATATAGCTTTTGAATCTTATTCATTCAACACAATCATTGAAACACAATTCACTATTTTGGTTTTTTGATTTTCACAAATCTCCCAACAACTTACATTTGAATGAACACTTGTTGTCATGACAATTCAAAATATGATAAAACAATTACTTAAAAAACCTACAAGTTGATACACTGAAAATTAAATTTAGTTCTGCAACGAAATTGGTTTGTAAATACTATTTGTGAAGCTGGTTTCATCCGCTACATCCGCTAAAAAACGAACGAAGCATTTTTTTGTTTAAAAAGAACATACAAAGAACTAGGGAAGCGGTACCTATGCTCACCATAGTACATAAATTCATCACATTCTGCAGTCATCCAACTTCAAAGGTAAAAAGATGCGTCCAATAAATGAACCAAGAATATATAATCCTGGCAAATAAAATTGGGTCTTGAATATAATTAAAAGCTACAAAAACATGTTGGAGACTTAAATTTCGTAAAAATAATAAGCAGTCAGATTTTCAACACAATTTATTACATTTGCACTACAAATTCGTCGTATTGATCTAACCATACTAGCGAATATACTCGAGCCAGACTGCAAGTTTTCTTTGCAATTGCACTATATCCTCACACATTTTCGTTGCGTAATTGCACAAACCATAAAAATCACACTTCACTTATTACACTAGCCACACGAGAATCTACGAATACGTGATAAAATACTTTAAAACTGTGGGATTAATTTTCACAATAATTTAAATACGCTGGCACCTATTCTGAACCGTGTTTACAATCGACGTAATTGCTTGATGTTGCCAAACTATTTTATTATGACTCTTATTCGAATGAAATGGGTTTGGCAGTACTTCAATATCACCTTTTTTGTGAGAGTGCTAAAAATCGCTCAACGATGAACTATATTATTTTTCCATAGATTAAATAAACAATAACATACTTCTAATTGTAGATTTTTTCAATATTTACCGAGAAATAAAATTCTACATTTATTAATATTTTTCCATCTTTGTGAATTATGCGGCACTGCTCACATACTATATAGCATATACATCAACGCTAGTGTGCGTGTTCAATCATTCATAGAGCATTCTATGTCCAAAGTTATGGTGAGTCTTGTTGTCAATATTCTCATGGAAGAATAACAAACAAACTCTTTCATTTTGTTTTGGTTATATGCATGCTACCCAACACAGGTTGCTGTTAAATGATCTACTTCATTTTTGGCAGTACGATTAACATATGTACACATTTGGAGTTAATGTTGTTCGTGCTAAACAATTAACGGTAAGTGAACGAATAAATTGTGAATAACTTGTGGACTCAGTGTTCGGTATTTATTGCATATTCACAGATTTCCACTGGATGTCTGCTTATTAAGCTCAAGATAGGTTCCGCTTCCCTACAATAATTTTGTTGCAAAAAAAACTATGCTCTCCAGTTCTTATGGTTCCCTCTCGTGGGTCAAACTTTTCACCTTGTCGACGGTAAAAGAGATTATCTTATGCTATAAACATGCATGTGAGACCAAAAATTTGACCAGTAGTGAAAGTATTACAAATTCTAGCCATTTTTCACTGCCACGTCGTAGAACGTTTATATAAAGGCACTAACATCAGGTGTGATACTGGCGGGTTATATAGCAATTCACTCGTAGACTTCTAACTTTCAATCTAAGCGAAAAGACTAAAAGTACACTTTTCATTTTTGTGGCAATGAATGTTTATACTAATCCATTTGTTTCATCGAATGAATAACCAAAATATCAGGTTTGCTCTTGGTATACTAACTGAATGTAACTACACCTTTTTTGAAAGGGGTTAATGTTTTGATCAAGGTAATTATCTGATTGTTCTGAATGAAGCACATAGTCACAGAAAAGTATAACTTAAGACTGACGATAATAAGCATGTACATATATTCAAGATGGGGCGTGGAGGGCCCTATAGGAAACAGCATTAGAAGCAATAAAATAAACCAGTAGAATGAACCTATCCATGTGACTTATATTAGTAACAGTGTTAGGAGAGTCACATACAACATCACAGGGTCATTGTTTCCGTATTGCCCTTTTGTTTGCAAAGTTCTAAAACGACAAATCAACCTGGCCGTGCTATAACTCAAAGTTTGTGTGTGGTTGTAATGCGAGGCCATAATATTGTATCCTCCATACCAAACAATAAATAAATAAAAAGGAAAAACAAATAAAACATCAGCCGCTAGATAGGAAGAAGACACGTTCTTTTCTAAGCTTAAATTTAGTGCGTATTTCAAATATTTTTAAATTTGGACAGCTTCTAGTTCCAAAGCTGGTGAGTAGGCTGTAATTATGAGTTTAGGCAACAATTTAATCTAGCAACTTTGTTTTAACTTCATCGTTAGTTTAAAGTTATTCGAACTTTTTAGTAAGAGAAACGAAAAGTCATTGGGAGAATATTACCAATAATCATGTTGCCCTTCATGCCTATCAAATACTAAAATCTTCTTTCTATTCTACTTTTTATATTATTAATTTTGCATGCAATTTTTCAACCATTATGGCCGCGAGTGTTTGTAAAATTTCAGCACCTAGTCAGCCAACCCCGCACGTGGATTAGTAAGTACACGAAAAAGCAAGGTTTGCATGCGCATCATTGAGGTAAGCTCTTCAAAACAAAAATAAATAAGGTTGCTTGAAGATTTCTGACATGAGACGTAGTTATTAATAAATACAAATTAAGCCCGGAAAATACTACAAGGTACAACCCCATTGGGTTGTTCGGAATGATGACGCAGGACTACGCAACTAAATGTTAGTCATTCAGATTGTACAATGAAATATTCTTTGAATTAACCCTTTCAGGCCTAACATTTTCAAAGCGTTATCATACAAGCAATTTGATGTGTTCTGACTAAAGTGGTGTTCAATAACATGAATAATTAAAACAAGTAGGATATATTTTATTTGAGATGTGTTAGGTCGTCCAACCAGTCATAGAGTTAAGAACTTAAGATCTAAAGTTGTTACAGTAGCTGTATCCGCATTACAACGTTAAGATATATATTCAAACATATTTAATGAATGCCCTGGAATACCAACAGACATTATGTTTTGAATTACCTAAAACTAACAAGATTATCCAATGATGTCTACGGACGTTTCAGAATATTCAATAAATTTGTTTGAATAGTTATCGAAGTTTTGCATAACCCAAGAGACTACGGTTACTACTGTATATCTTAAGTTCTGAACTCAAGTTAGTTTTTCTGAACTTGAACACCCTATCTGATAATAACTGGCAACCTTACAGATGATTCACTGAATGTGTTTGAATGCATATCGTCACCGTTCATAGATTATATAGCTAATGTTACGACTATAAATCCTAACTTCTGAACTCAAGGGCAGTTATGGTGTCCTAGAACGTCCCAAGATATCTCATTATACCTGTTTACCTTCCAGAAGACTCAATTTAAGTTGGTCAAATACATACTGTAACTTTGTTTGGTACATATAGCTACAGTTACACCTGTAGATTTCCAGTTTTAAATTCAAGTATAGTTTGGATAACCTAGAAGATAATCTCATAATGTCTGTTGGTCTTCCAAGATATTCAATGAATATGTTTCAATACATAGCATAGCTTTGTATAGCCCAGAAAGCTTTTGTTGCAACTGCAGGTTCTTTGTTCTGATCTCAAGGATAGTTTGGATGTCCCAGAATCATATTGCTTTGTAATTTTTCTTTTACCTTTAAGAATATGAATTAAATATGTATGAATATTTAATGCAAGTTTGTATTGGTACAACTGTAACTCATAAGTTCTGAATGCCATGACAATTTGGATGATCTAGAGGATCAGAAAGTTGTAAAGTATAGGCGGTTGACGGTGACCTTTCAAAAGATTCATTGAATATGTTAAAATACATATATTCACCTTATATTGCCCAAAAAAGCTACTGTTTTTTTGATATTATGTTTTGAACTCAAGGACAGATTTGGTGACCTAGAATATCCCAAGATTATCCCATTATGTCTGTTGACCTTGTACACTTTTCAATGAATACTGTTCCTTTGTATACTCCAAAAAGCTATTGTTACAACTGTATTTCTTATGTTCTGAGCTCAAGGACTGTTTGGATGACTTCAATAATCCCAGTTTATCTCGATATGTTTTTGTACGTTCTAGAATATTTACTGAATATGGTTGAATACGTTTTGATTCTTTGTATAGCCCAAAAAGTACTGTAGATTTTCTGAACTCAAGGATGGCCTAGAACATCACAAAATTCAAGTTCAGTAGAGGTGATGCATTCGTTCCTGCCTTGACCTACTCCGCATGGGGATGCTTAGCAAATGATTGTGTGCTTGTTTTGAAATACTACCTCACAATGCCGCTCAATTTCAAAAACTACTTCTATTCAATTTTCACAGCCTGTCGTGCGCTAACGGAACTATCAATACTTTCCCTTAACTACTTTGTGCTAACAAAAGTGCTGTCTACTCCTAGAGCCTCATGGTGGAAATTATTTCCTTCTCATACAACATCATCATCACAAACTTATCAAATAATGATTGTTGACCTTCCAAAAGGTTCATTCTATATGCTTGAATACATATCATAATCTTATATAGCCCTTAAAGCTGCTATTACAACTGTAGATCTGAATTTCTGAACTCAAGTGCATTTTGGATAACCTAAAACATTTCAGAGAGATAGAAAAATATTTAACGTTTACCACCAAAAATTTAATAAAACGTTTGCATATGTACCATATTCTTAAACAACGGTTTATACTATTATGAAGGCATTTGTATTTTCTTCCTGCACTGCTTCATATTCAAGATGTTCTAAGCCGCCAATTAGGCCTTAAACTCATATATCAAATTTGCCGAAGACAGTGTACACTTTTATTCAGTCTGTGATTTCTTTACAGCCGTTTTCCTTTTGAGTTCAAAATTTTGCACAATTTGTAAGAAATGACTGAGTAATTAACGCTCAAAACCTGGCCACTTTTTGTGACGGTCGTAAAGCAATTTTTTTTAACTGTACCTCAGTATAGAAAACAAATGCGTAGTCCTACGTCAAAGCAGAAATACAGTATCAAACACAATAACAGATCATAATCACGTACAAATTATTGTGAACAAGACAAGACACACACAAAAAAGACCATAGTGCACTGACGAAAATTCAACATGGACAAAAAGATACATAATACATGAAAGCTTATCTATTCTATTAAAACTATTTGAATCATGAATTTAAAATAGAAACGAATTTTACCAATAAAAGGGTCCAGTGCAGATTAAAAGTAAGTGTCTGCTATAACACTCACAAAAAGAAGCTCTCTGGTGCTTATCTTTGTATGAATGTTTGACAGATCGATTTTATCGACGTAAAATGTAATTTCTGATTTTTGACTTGATCCTGTCCTTTTGAGAGGAGCTACTTCTGAACCCTTGGTTGATCTCATCATGGTCATGGTCACACTTTTTTTTTCATATGGAAGTAAGCAAATGCTTTTAGCCCTCCTCATCAACAACGCCAACTAGTGCGGAGACAATTTAAGAAGATCAGTGATTGGCTTGTTCGTACGAAATTCGTTTCGAAAATATAGATAATTTCCCGCAACTCTAGAACTTGATTTTCTTGGATAGTATTTTCTGCTAAATGAAATTGAAAAGCAGGGAACCGAAAAACAACAAGAACAACATATACCAACCACGATATAACAGTGAAGCATTTGGCACACATTTGGCCCGATGCTGGTTTTCATGGCAGCCAATAGGTTTTATGAAGGTTCTCAAGTGGTCAGAACATCTTTCAGTAAAACATTTTCAAATCTGTATGGTATTATGAAGGTTTTATTAACTTGTATATACAACCGTCTACAGAGTGGGCCACTTTGTGCAAATTTCGACTTTAAAAATTATAGAGGAGTGATTGGTAGACCAAAGTCGGGAGGAGTGCTATAGGGCTAGAATAAAACTTAAATTGTTTCTTGGGCAGAGGTGCCTTTCGTTGCCATTACAAAGGTACAAAATCTTGAAAATGGTATTAAGACGGCCGCAAAACATTTCGAATTCCGTTCTACCATCCGTTTACGTTTTCGAAAGATAAAGATCAGCTCCTCACTGCTCCGGACACTGTTCGATTGCCAGAGGAAGAAAATGAAAAAGAAATATGGATATTTAATATTTATTACAAAGAACCGCTTTCTGGACATAGTTCAGCAATATCTGGGTACAATTCATCGATTCGTAAAAAAAACTGTATGTATTAAGGAAGCCCCATCCTAGCGTGGGCTTTGCGGTGCATGCGGTTTCGTTTAGCAGAATGATCATGCTTTGTTACCGATCTAAATTTAAGAAATTGCTGTATAAACAGTCAAAAAGGGTTTGGCAGGCCCGTAAGCAGAGACACTTACGCGAAACCCGCGGGAATAAGAAAATATCCTTCCAGCAGTATGATCCGATAAAACGAATAATAAGACTGGTAATTCAGAAAAACATTCCACTAGATGGTTTGTTTTAAAAAAGCCCGTAAAATTCCTTACAACTGTTGGAGTGGAATGTACCAATCATAAATGATAGACACGTCCCCTGCTAGACTCCGGTTGACTGTCCACTGCATTGTCCAATTGCAACTTCAATGATGCCCTGATGCACCCTGCCATCCCAGTATTGAAATATTTCATGTAATATATATCAAACATAAAATATATACTGAGGCGATGTAATTTGCTACGACGAAAATAGGTAGCCTGGACTATATATTGTTATCGAAATTAACCACCTTACATGTCGATATTTCCATAATCATGATTTCTGACTGTACGCAATGAATGCTTTCAGCTGGTTATATGGAGTAATAAAAGGTGCTAGTTGGTCTTAGAAGCCATAAACACAACACAATCAGAAGCACTCTGTGCTAGCAGTTATTATCTAAATTTTGGTCATTAGTTGTTAAAATTGTTAAACCCGTAAAATAAAATCATAAACCAACAAGTAAGCCTAAATGGACTTTCAGTAATAAGTACGAATGTCTGCAGCAGATTCAGTTGAAACCTCATGTATTCAAGGCACTACCCACGTCTAAATAAAGTGATAAATGAGAAGATATTACATGATAAAGCATCGAAACAACCATTCACAGCCAATGCTTGAAGCAAACACTTTTTACTCTTTACTTTTTTGAAAAAGTTCTTAAAAAACTTTCTAACGGCGTATTTGTGGAATGATTCTAATCGGAAAACTACGAAATTTTTTAACTAACACTTCACTTAAAAAACGATGAAAAACTAAAAACTGAATCTCTTTTTTAAATTATCACGCATTTAAGAGTTCCGTTAAATTCCATTATACAAAACTTATCCTTTGACAGATATACATATTTCATCTGCGATCTCTAGACCTCTTCAGTGTCGAGAGCTTATTTTTTGTACGATTTTTAGTGGACGAATTATTATATTTTAAGATAAATCAATGCAGACGTCCTCCAAATTTGGCAGATTAATAGGCAATCGGTGGAGACCCACCTGGTAGGTCATAGCAAGATATTTGATGAGCTACCTCCTCCCGTTAGTTCTACCTTTGATTTCGTAAATATATATAAACTAAATATATATAAACTATATAAACTATAACTATATATAAACGTAAATATATATAAACTAAAGTTAATTTTCAGTGTACGTAATGTAGGCTATTTCGTCAAAAAAGCATAGAATTTCTGATGAAAATTTTAGGCTTGAATACTTATTGCAAAACGGCACATATTTCGTAATATCAGCTGTAGTATGCAGGTACTAAGGCACCCAATAGCAAGCTTTTGGTGTATTTATTTCATTCAACTTCAATACGCTCGCTCCTTACGCTTAACTCCACTAATTAGAATCTGTACAACATCTGGCTGCAGCTTCTTCTGTACGGAAACCCACTTTATCATCATTTCTTCCTCAGATTTGACCTTACTGCCTGCTTCTGTGCGTTGGGGGGGGGGGGGGGGGTCTCATGTCTTTGTGTACGAAAGTTATCCCATTGGCTTGGTACCACTCCAGGACAACATTTGAATAGTTAGCTAGATCCGGCCAGAAGATCGTAGGGTTTTCGTGTTGCTTCGACAGAGGAAGCAAACGCTTCTATAGACATTCCTTGCGGTTTTGTTTACAGTCCCGGTAGTCACGAATGGCGCACCCCGTTTGCCACATGGGCAGATCGCTTGCCAAATCATGTATTTCTTGGCAAACTTTGATAGTTCCTTCTTCCCTACTTCCTCCGGAAAATCAAACTTGTGCTGGGCGATGAAGAACAGTGACCGCGGAAGCTGTCGGAAGTCCGGCTTGACGTATGTTTCATTTTTAGAAAACTAGGCTTCGTCCGCATCTTGTTGGACAGTTTCCAGGATCGTGATTTTTACACCGTATTTTGACCGCATTCTCTTCCGTTCGATGCTCAGAGTTTCGTGGCTACGTTTAATCACACGACTCACCATTGACTGAACGATTCAGAGTTGTTTCCGATGTTCCGATGAGAGAGTTTAGGATCTTCCAGGTGCTTGCCTATAAAAAATCGCGACGTTGCTTCTCAGGTGACGCCATTGTTCCAATTTTCGAAAAACTGTCAGCGATAAAAAATCAACTAAGAAACACTATAAGCAACTTCTACCCAAATTTGTGAGAGAAAATGCCCTATGCGTAATTTTCTATAGCGTTTTTTTCCGTGATGCAATTTGATGTAGGACACCCTTTCTAGGGCCTGTTCAAATTAAACGAACGCAAACATACATAGCTCTCGTCTCCGTATAACAATTCGTAGCACTCATTTGTCACAAATTTTTCATAATCACCATACTTTACGTCCATAACGTTAATCCTACGACCGACTTGATTCAAGCTTTCATTTTTTTGTAGATTGGGGGGAGGCGGACTTGAGCGGATTTGTTATTGAATGCGAAGACTCGAAGTGTTCAAGAAGTCTCACGGTTCAATTGTCTACAGTGGCGTCTCAAAGGTTCCATAAGTGGCTGTGTGCTGATTTTTCATTCTACGTTAGGTTGTGGACTCTAAACTGAAGAACTATAATTCCTAAAATGCATGTAACTGCATATTAGATCCATATGAATTTTCGAAAAATTCGTGTTAATAACGATATCATATCTCTCGTCTCCGTAGCTGGTAAAAAGAGACTGATTGTGTGACAAAGGATTTGTTCGGCAGTTTTGTTTGAAGAGGTAGACCACATCGCGGGAGAGCCATTAGACATTGAAAATGAAAAGTTATCTGTCTTTTTAAAAGTTTTACTTACGTTCACTGAAATTTGTCCCATTCAGCAAGGATTGGCGTTTAAAATCACGGTTTAGGCGTTGGCGGGCTGAAGGCAAAGTTGCTAATGCGGTGAACAAAAATACTGTCACGCATATGTGTCCTCCTCTATTGTCGACAGAGCAGACGATCGGATTGGACCGCCTTTTAACCAATCTCGAGTACTTTTTCAAATAGACGTGTCTGATTTTGTAAACGAACTGGGGAACTAAGATTCAAACGCAAATTTTCCAAAACTGTCAGCACCCTAGCAGAAAGTAGCATGACCATCATGTTAGGAAAATGTTATTCCTTGTGTTGGTTCCCTGGTTCCTCATGCAAATTCTGGTTGGCATGTAAATGCTAAAAGTTTCAAGAATTTAACTTTCACTCTTACTCCTCTCTTTGTTTTCAAAATCAGATAGGCCTGTATAAAAAAGTATTCGAACATTGTCGACTTAATTGTATTGAATATCTGATTGGTGTCTCTAGTCAGCTGCATATTCTTGAACATGCCACACAAAAGGACAATAATGTTAAAGAGAAGAGCAAGGAGATTGCAAAATTGCTCAAAGGCCTTTTATGTATTAGTAAATAAAGCCCAAATTGGAGGAAGCGGCTTTTTTCAATACTGGAAACACATCTCTTATACTCCTCACTGATTCAAAGAACTTTTCTGTCATTCTGAGTATCAGCCATGAGTTGATCAAAACCTCACGATGATAAGTTCTTTGGCACTATCATCCAAACTTCTTGATGCCGAAAAAGTCAGACAATTTTACTATTTGGAAGCAGTTTTCTATCCACAATAAGATTGGTAACTAGTACTGGTAGCTATGATGACAAATTTCTTTCGTTAATGAAAAATGGATGAAAAATTAAAAGTTACAATTAGCGTATATTCACAAAGCTTCTATACATTAACTAGAAATCGGAAGAAAAATTAGAATTTTCCATTTAATTCCAACTACCTTTGCTTATATTGACAGATACGCGTATTTCGTCTACAATGTGCAGACTTCTTCAGTGTCTCGTACTAATAACTCGACTGAAGACTAAGTACGAGACACTGAAGAAGTCTACACATTGTAGACGAAATACGCGTATCTGTCAATATAAGCAAAAGTAGTTGGAATTAAATGGAAAATACTAATTTTTCTTCTGATTTATAGTTACATGTATATTCCAATAAACAGCTCAAACTCTCTAGGATTTATTTTCCATACATTAGTTATCAGCATAGCCAAAGCTTCAACATAGGTTCTTCCATCTCTTATGTCATAATTCCCTCAACCACTGGTTGACACACCGTATTCGCGAGGTTGGCTCCCGAAATCATCGTTAGTTTCTGGTTTGTTCACACTTCTTAACCACACCTAACGACTTGCCCCTCAGAATGTTTGTCCCTTTCCCCTCGATCACTCCTCAGAAGAAACAATGCCAGGGGTCTAACTGCATCAAATTTGTGATTTGAACAGCTAATTCATCATATCCTAACTAGAAATTAACTCCATACATTAATTACAATTAGCATTCATCGTCGAGCCCCTCGTTTACCCCCAACCACAACTCGTTTCCACCCAAAAAAAAAAAATGCGCACTGAATCAAGTCCAGCTCTTCGTCATCGGCGGCGGCCTACGTAAATCAGCGATGACGGGTTGGCATGAATTAAACATGGACTACTTCAAACTCCCTGACTTGCTTCTTGGGGCTTTGGCGGCTTTCAACCTCAACCACAACCGTCATGGTGATCCATTGTTGTTATTACACACATTTCTGCTATTATTGTTATTATTTTGTTTTGCACTCGGCCTGTCCGCAGTCATAAATTTTCAACCTCCGAGAGCCGCGTCCTAAAATTCGTTCATCATATTCGATGGCAAACGGACGCGCGCCCGCTAGCTGTGGACACGGCCCATCAAGACGGTTGGTAGCAGCCAGAGCGGTAGCAGGTAACTCGGTAGAAGCAGTTCCGTTGCGGATCGGTGGCGATCCGATCTTGGCCCAGTGGGCTGTGGGCTGATGCACACGGGCCGATAGGGGAATATATTTCGAATCAAATTCAATTCATATAATTTTATGGTAAATTTTATTGCTCTATTAAATATATTGTTATTTTTTCGGAATTTTTCGCCACGGCTTTTGGGTGGTTTTGTCTTACAGTTGGGAAAAGGCGGTACCGGTAAGGGTCGTAAAATTTACAACTTATTAGCGGCTCCGGCGAGAGGTGAAATTTGAAGTGTGCGGTGGGGCTGAAAGTTTTGTTTTCTATCTCCATCGCCCTTCCACATTGTGTCTTCCTCTTTGTCTATTAGTCTTGACCGGTTGTTGGAAGAAGGTTTTTGTGGGTCTGTGAAATGATTTACGGGTCACAGCTTGGAGTGATGAACGGTGCATGGGGATGGTAAATATTTTGCTATGGAGGTCATGTTATAACGTTCAGTAATGTGTGCGGATAAACGACATTAACATTCAACCAGCATTGTGTGTGCTCATGGCATGCAAACATAACGCTTATGAGATGTGATCTATAAAAACCATAGCTTTATTTGGCGACATTCTTAAATTAAAACATATATTACCCCAAAGCAATGATTCGTATAACATCAGCTGTATGTCTTATGAGAACCCTAAGAGTTTTATCAAGCAAAATTTGGCTATAAGTGCAATCTGATGAAATCATACGTTTTTAACCTCAGCGTAGACCAAAGTTGTTGCAACAGCTTTTAGGTAGGCACATAACGGAAGTACACAGAAAAAAATAATTAATTTTAACAAGCACGTAAAATTTCGCCTCGTTTAATTCCAAGCCAAAGGAGGCGTAAACAATGTTTGCATACAACAATGTTTGCAATCTTTCATACAACAGCCTTGATTCAGGCGTTATCTGGCTTAAATTTACATGAAATATCCTATAATTTTCTGCCAAATCTAGCATTCCCTTTATGTGCATTAGATAACGAAGAAAATTCAATGTTTCTTTTTATCTGTGTACCTTTATCTTGAATGACAATCAATGATTAAGTTTGAATGCTCTTATGGCTGGCCCACAATTGATACGTTGCGGATGCGTTTGCGTGAATTTGACAGTTTTACCATAGGTTTTCTGTCAAATTCATCGTATCATTTGTGGGTGATTCTTTAGTCGCGACATCTTGCAGTTGAGAACACACATTTTACACGGAAAATAATTGAATCTGCTCCAAGCTTAGACAACAATTTTAGTCCTGCTAGTATACAGTAGCAAGGTACTAACAAGATGGTTTGTTCGTAGATCGTAGAGCAAATATATAAATGTAAATAAATAGATATTATAAATGACTTGTGCTAAAATAGCCTTCTCTGATTTTTCTATTGTGTGAATACGAAATTGGATGTGTACGTACATCGATTTTTTCATACCATTTATAACGAGTTTCACGCCAACTCATCCAAAGCATAGTGGGAAAATTTGGACCCAAAATCTCCAATAATTAAAAGCCGCTGTATAAGTGCCCTGTAAAACAGCTTATCTCATGTAAAAAATGCGAGAAATCGAATGGTGGTGGTTTCATCTTAGGCAGACTCCGGGAAATGGCTAATTTTTCCCTAGTTCCCCTAATTAAATGTGATGAAAATCGTGCAAAATGGATAGTTCCTGACGTTTTTACAAGACGATTTTTGATTCTGCAGATATTTTCACAATACTAAGGCAGAAATGGGCTCAATATTATCAAAGCTAATATAATAAACGCAGGATTATTCAATTTTTCTTCAAAAATAAGGGGAAAATCGGGCAAAATGAGTTACTTCCCGAGGTTTGCGCAAGACGACATCCCCCTTATTAAATTTTCATGACATTTTCATAATATTGCCGTGCATTTGATTTTTTTTATAGTGCACGGCTATTTCAAAAACCACATTATATATATTGATTCTTCAAAAATGCAGGGAAAAGTGGGTAAAATGGACAATAACTGACGTCTACACAAGTCGAAATCCCCTCCATTCAATTTCCCAGACAGTTTCAAAATAGTTCATAGTATTTTTATACATTCTAATTTGCGTAAATTTTGAAAATTTTGAAATTTTGGCATATCTAGTATTTTCAATATATGAGGAATATCGGGCAAAATGGACAGTTCCTAAAGTTTTTACAAGACGATATTGCCTTCATTGGATTCTCCAGACATTTTTTCAATAGTAGGTCTGCCCAAGATGAAACCATCACCTTTTGATTCCTTACATTTTTTTCAATAAGATAAGCTGTTTTACAGGGCACTAATCCAGCGGCCATTAATTAGTTGTGATTCTGGGTCCCATTTTTCCCACTGTGCAAAGGTTGGCAGCACCCTCTCAGAATCTACTGAAACTTTGTGGTTTTGTAGATGCTTTATTTTTTAGTTGAATTCATGTAGACTACCATTTTAAAACGTTTTTTAACCTTCTTCTAGTTTAAATCAACATAACTCAAAAAGGCCAAGACTAACAAAAACATACAGTGGTGTATCGGTGACTTTTAGGAAATTGTCTGAACTTTTATGAAAATAGATGTAAAAGTTGTACACTGTGAGTCTTACACGCTAAAAGAAAACATTTTGAAAGTTAAAGTCAATTTGCTAAAAAAAACTATCTCAGAATTGGAAGAATTGTTTTTTTTTTTTTTTTTTGAAAAAAAGACCGTGCGTATCGTAGTTGCTACTCCGTTACCGATCAGAGCTAATGTAATTGCCCAGAGAACCACAAAGATGGAGCTTGGGAGTAGCTTTACATCTTCAATGTACAAGTTCACTAAGTTCATTCTATTTATAAGATCAGTACCGGCGCCGGCCACGTCCTCACGGTCTTTGGGAAGGGGGGAAGGATGATTAGTTTGACAATCGTTGGTTAGAGACCGTGTTTACCTCTGCGTCTCCACAATTGTCAAGGGAAGGATAGATTCGTTTTAGTGAGGCAGGTTATTAATAGATCATAGATTCACTGTGGTAAGTGATGCGATCAAAGAGAGTGCAGTAGACTGCTTTTTATTTAAAATCTAGAGGTGATAGAAAGAGGCAAGTGACAAATAGCAAGGAAGGGGATGGGCCTGGGATTGAACTCCCGACCATCTGCTCAGTAAGCAGAACGGGTAACCACTTAGCTACCCAGCCACGTCAAATCTCAGAATTGGATGAATTGTTTTCTTAATTAAGTAAACATAATTATTTTAAAGTTCGCCATATATTGCGAGATAGACATTTTTTTGAAAAAAAAAAAAGTTTATCTAACAACAACTTTTTCATGTCCTATTTTTACAGTGTATCGCGCCAACTCGTCTTATAATTTGGTCCTAAAAACCTCACAATAGTCAATTAAATTTTATTGTAATGGCAATTTGAGTTTTTTAAGGGTCTTGGAATGATTGAAAAATTGGAAGGCTACCATTTGGATAGAGCCTATTTTTAAATTATCAATTTTCGTAAACTTAAGTGATAATACAATTTAATCAGGTGGCTGATTCCGTTTATTACCAAAGTTTTTAAACACCGTTTAATGATTTACTCTGACATTTTTTATTATTCCCTACCTAAAATAACCGTTGTGTTTCCTGTGGTACAGAACATTATATCATTTCAGTAATCGCAATTTGAATAAATTTGAATAAAATTCATTATTTCTACCCACATATTTAAGCAAGGTGTCATAATAACAGTGCCCAGACAACCACATGTCGTATAACAATGTTCAAATAGTATCGCATATTCCCATATTTTTAGTCAAAATCGCAATTAGTTGTGCCTTTTATCGTATTATGTTTAAGTTAAATTGTAAAGAGTATTATGTTTAAGTTAAATGCAAATTTCTGACTTCTATACGATGTGTCATTTATTAATCGTACTGCGTCACTAACTAAATCGGATAGACATCGCTAACCTTTTTAAATCGAATTTGTTATTACATATTCAATCGCATACAATATCAAATCAACTCGTTTAAGGAAACAATGGAGTTTGTACGTATATGGCCTCCACTTTTGCACGTATAAGCCATATTTTTTGCATTCTATACGATTTGTTTACTTACATATATGTTCGTATATCATTAAGACAACTTTCAATATACGTGCATTTTGGTTGTCTGGGTGATCATAGTTACATGATTAGTTGGGAAAGGAGCTTATCATAATGGAACAAAGTGGTATGAGTATCAGAATAAAATGTATTGAATTTCATTGCACGTATCAATAATCCCAGGTACAGCCACAAGAGTTTACATAACATATCATCAGGTTTGAAAGAAAAAATACATTCCTGGGGATATGACCACACATTGGATGTAAGTCATGCCGTGGAATTTTGACGGACAATAGGAAACCCACCACTAAAAAGAGGCGTTCAGATGGAAACAAAGCAAATAGTGATCATGATTTCAAGGACCCACAACCGTTATCAGGAATCGGATGATACATTAGGTTATTTTTTTTTTCATAGTTTTACCATATAAATCTGTGTCAAAGTGTTTGAGTAACATATTGTATGTCAATAATAACATTTTATTTATTTGATTTCACAGAAGCGGTACAGTCATTGGAGTCAATCGCATGCCCGGATGGACTGCAAGGTCCACATAATGTGAACAAATTTAATTCCATAGTTCAAACCTTGAGCATATTACAAATTTTGTCGAGAAATATACAGAATGTGAATTAAAAGTTGTATGGATTCAAATTGCACCACTTTTAAATGGATGATACTTTTTACCCGTTGGGTATTTTCTATTGAAATTTTTGACGGAATTAGTTCAATGTGTATTTGTTTACACTGTGTAAGTTTCACTTGTAGATGTGCAATTGTTGCAAAGATGAAGTCGGAAGAACAGCAGTGGGGAAAAGAAATCCGGATCTTTCTCATAGTGCCATCAGCAGGAAGATGGGAAGGGTACATTCTACGGTGTCTCGTGTTTCAAATCGGTACCACGTACGTTTTACTATCGATCGCAAAGAAAGAAGTGGCAAAATGGATCTCCGTATAGTGTTAAGGATCATAAGCGAGTAGTTCAAGCTTTCAAGAGGAATCCCAACAGTTCAGTTCGAGATGTGAAGAAACTAAATCTAACCAAAACTTTCCTGCAATCCTCCAAAAAGCGCCTAATTGCGATGAACAGAATACTGTGAGTGAACCACGTGCACGGAAGCCCTACACCCAGACAGAGCTTAAAAATATCATATTCAATTCTCAAATTGCACCCTGACTGAGTTAAAATATTAGTCATCACGCACTGTTCCTAGCGAACATGAAGTAAACACAAATTTGCCTTCATGAATCTCTTATGCTTTTGTGTTGCTTTACTTTCATCATTCATTCGTTCCAGAAAGCAGTGAATGTACATAAGCGCAAAAAGCTCATTCAATTTCAATGTTCTACCGTGAAGAAAAAGAACAGTCATTCATTTGAGGAATCAATGAAGTGGAAACAACGACACTTCTCGAATCGATCCTGCAAAATGCCTTTTCTTGATCTCGAGCCACAAACTCTGTAGCGATTTCGGCCATTGCTTCGCTCTTTGGCTGCCTTTGCTTTCGGAAATGATCGGGAATATTTGAAAAAAAAAAAATCACTCACGAACGCGAAAATGAATGACTGATTACCAGAACATTCAGTCAAGCAACCAAATTCTCTTGACGCTTGAATAGGTATGTGTGGTATTGTGGTGTGAATAAGTTGTGTAGATCACAGGGACAACGGAATGACTAAGCACAGCTAAATAAGTCAACACGAATGTACATTGCATGACTGATAAAATGAAATGAAGGGAGCGAAAATTGTACACACTGAATATTTGTTTTACTCATCGTTCACGACGGGTGTCAATTTTTTCGATCAGATGTTAACGAAACCACATTGCCTCTTTATGGATGATGAGACGTATGTAAAAGCAGACTTCCGGCAGCTTCCGGGACTCCAGTTTTTCACTACTCATCATAAATTCGATGTCCCTGCGGACGTTTGAAAGCAGAAGATGTCAAAGTTTGCCAAAAAATATATAATTTAGCAAGCAATTTGCTCGTGTGGGAAGTGGCGCACCCCTTTCGTGACAACTGGAACGGTCAATAGGCAGGTGTACCTAAAGAAATGCCTCCAAAAGCGTCTACTTCCTCTTCTGAGGTCACACGATGGTCCTACGATTTTCTGGCTGGATTTAGCCTCGTGTCATTACTCGAAAAAGGATTTGGAGTGGTACAAGGCAAAGGATGTCAATTTCGTGCCAAAGCATCTCAACCCCCCAAACGCACCGGAACTGTGGCCAATTGAAAAGTACTGGGCCATCATGAAGCAGACACTTCGAACGCATCCTTAGGAAGTGAAATCGGGGGAAGATATGAAGAAAAAATGAATTGTCACTCAGAAAAAAAAAAGTTGGTCCAAATGTTGTACAGGACCTTATGAGTAGTGTTAAGAAGAAGGTTCGTGCAGTTAGATATGGAATGGAAATTGAATAAAACCAACATGAGAAAATATTTTCAACAAGTTTTATTTTATTCCCTAAGTTTGAAGATGGTTGGTTGAACGGGAGGATTTTGCCGAATATTTGTATGTGTCGCAATTTGATTCCAAACACCCTTTATTGCGTTTATTTATAATGTCTTTGAAGGAAGAATGCAAAGATCTTGAAATTAAATTAACATCATTCACTCAGTTCGGACCAAAATATTGCATACATCTGGATAGTACACACACTAAGAAGATTTTACAGTATTCGGTAATTTTTTACCGAACTTTCAACAGCTGAACATTCGGTAATCCGATTTACCGGATTTCGGTGAAATTTTACAGTATTCCGGTACAAAAATTACCGGAACTTGTCAAATTTTACCGAAGTCCGTTAAATCGGATTACCAAACTGTTCAGCTGTTGAAAGTTCGGTAAAAAGTTACCGAATACTGTAAAATTTCCTGAGTGTGCAGGTACGCACAATGTATGTGTTAGCACTATTCATAAAAATTTAAAATTTATGATCAATTGTGCAAAATTTTATCCACAAAAAGAAATAATTGGTTCCAATCAGAACTACAGTTTGTTATTTCCGTGAATGTGAACAATTTATTTCTACTGACGGTATCGAGAAAGAACTTTCAATTATTATTATTCAAAAATTCAAAAATTATTTCCATGTCAGATTCAGCAGCGAACCATTAAAAACCAAAAAGAACTTTGCCAGCCTGTGCAATTTCAAGTCCAAGTATGGATTGGAAGCAGAATGGCACTTCATTGCAACGTCTCATGGGATAGGTCCATGCACGGCCAGCCGTTTCAACTCAGTTTTGAGTCGTTTTTGACTCACTTTCGTCAAAAGTGCAGTCACTCAAATTTGAGTAACTGACATTGACAAGTCGACAAATCAAAAACATCCATCTGATTTGAGTCGATGTTTTTGATTTGTCGACTTGTCAATGCAAGTAACATTTACTCAAATTTGAGTGACTCCACTAAGGACAAAAGTAAGTCAAAAACGACTCAAAACTGAGTTGAAACGGCTGGCCGTGTCTGATTCTATTGGTGGTACTCTCAACAGAATGGCAAAGAGAGCAAGCCTTGCTTAAGATTATGGAAATACATTTAAAACTCCTCGGAAACTATATGACTGGGCAGTTGAACAGACAAATAAAAGCATTACAAAATTGAATTTCTACTTCGTATCATCTGAACAGTATGCATAAATGTCAGATGAACTTGAGTTATACAGCCAAGTAAAGACAATACCTGGTACACAAAATTTCATTGCTCTTTTCCTTTTTCAGCTAAAAGGTTTTCTGATTCAAAGGATAATCCAAAGAAATTTAATTTGTATGAGAAGGAAAATTAAATATTTGAAGCTATGTTAACTACTAATTCGTGAAAATGTACATTGAAAAATATAAATAAAATAAAACCCATTCCAAGCAAAAACCTATGAGTTTTCGTTGACATGAACAGTACTTCAAAAATTCATATAATGTAATATTTGAATCGTCTTTAAATGGATATGCATCAAGTCTTATCAAATTAGAATTTTCTTATTTGATAAGACTTGATGCACATCCGTTTAGGTACGATTCCAATATGTCCGCTATTTTATTTAAATTTATCAGGCCCCCTCTATCACAATTTTTCCCATAACTTTTACATGTACTGTAACGTATCTCGATAAACGTCGTCATATTTGAATCGCCCCTAAAAATAGGAATATCCGAACAAGCAGTTATGAATTACTTCTACTCAAACATACATTATTGGTTTGGTTTTACTGATGTAAAGGAAAATAGAATGTTTTTAACCCTTTTCAAAAGTTAGTTTAGATGATTATTGTTTTTTATGTGAAGATGTTCAATACATTCAATTCTTTATGAGTGCTCAATTTATTGGATTCTATAGAAGTGTTGAAAACCATGAATAGACGAGTTTGCGTGATACACGGTAAAAACAGGACAAGAAAAAGTTGTTGTTAGAAAAACTTTTTGTCCTTAAAAGTGCTCATCTTGCAATGTATGGCGTACTTTCATGAAATTATAGTGCCTTTATTAAAACAAAATTCGTACAATTCCAAGATAGAAATTTTTGGCAAATTTACTTTAAAGTTTTAAATTTTTTTTAGCGTTTAAGAATCGATTTTACAATTTTTTTATTAAATTTTGGTCGATTTTTTGAAAGCCACCCATACAACACTTTTATGTAAGTCTGGTCCTTTTTGAGTTATTTTGATTTAAACAAACTCGAAAAAAAAACTTAAGCCCTTTTCAAATGGTAGGCTACAACATTTTTCAAAAAGCAAAATATGCAAAGGTGCTTGAAAAGACATACTGCATACACCCATAGATTTTCATTGGATTCTGAGAGGGTGCTGCCAACCACGAAGACGAGTTGGCGTGAGATTCGTCATTAGTTGGCGAATATGAGAATGGCGTACGATGATGGCTTATATAAAAACAAGAACCACATGGCTTCGTTTATTTTATTAAAGCTTTGTTGATCAAAATGGGAAAAACTGCCTTTTCCGAAACATGCAGCTTTCTCAAGATATGATTGCAAAAGTTGTGACATTTGCGATACGTTTATGTTGCCACCTTTTTGACACTTGGGGGTAGGTAGTAGTTTTTCAACGACTTTAAGAAGCTTCCAACAGCATCGTACCACCACCTTGGTTACGAGATCGAAAAATCAAGTAAGCTACTAACACTATTCTCCCAAGTATGAGAATGATAACGAGCTGAAATCATCCCGTTCTCAGATAAGACAAGATTTTTTCCTCCTGCAAACTAAAGTAATAAATCCCTTCTGTAAATAAAGGAAACCACATTCAAACATTGTTTTTTTCCGAATCCCTTTTCCGTAGATTGATGATTCGCTCTCAACCTACTGCCGTATCACGGCTGACAGAAAGCCTTCGGAAAAAAATGCCACTGCAAAAACAAACTCGCAAGTGCCCGCCTGTAATGGGCGACTTGTCATTCTATCCGTCTGGCAGCGAGATGCTAGAAGCAAACAAACGATAAATTAATGACTCCGGTGCGGGCAAATTATGATGTCATTCAGCCAGAAAAACGGTTCGCGTGTGCGTGATCCGCGCGTTCCGAAGATGGATCTCTTCACTGACTGACTGTATTAGATACGTGTTTGTTCAGTCAATGCGGCAACCGGTCTTGAACAAGCACAGCGATTGTTCCAAGTCACATTTTAATGGTATAATTGAAGAGTCTTGGAAGCGGTTGGTCAGTACAACCCCAGTCGCTTGATAGGTACTCAACCCTCACGAATCCTCGATTGGAGTACGCGAAATCAGCGCAAATATTGTGCACTACTGAGCGGCCCCGAAGGCCGCCCGTCTACTTCTGGGAGCGTCGGCATCCTTTTATGTTCCTCCCCCTCGACAGTCAGTGGTTGCATCTCTTGTCGTTCGTCGCGCATCGCACTGAGCAGTTGGATATCATCGTTACTCTGCGGACGTGTAATTTCTACTCAACAATCGTGCTCTTTGAAGCCGAACACGCGCTGCCTCACGATGAATGAGTGAGTGTCTTATCGGAGACACACTTTGCGCCGCGTCGTCGATGTTCCTCCGAGCATCGTGACCTGGGACGCCCCTTCACCCTAACCCCGGCCATGCTAGGGAGGCTGGCTGGTGGAATCTCGGCCAGGTTACATTCATATCTCACATTCATGACGACGATAGGATACAGTTTCAACCGCGCGCCGTTGTCGTTTCAGCCAGTGTGGCTTGACCTCGGTTCACCTCTCACTCCAGCCCAAGCCCTGAATGGCGTGGAAGGTGCGTTGCTCGTGAAATAAAAGTTATGTGGAAAAATGTGAAACGTTGAAGCGAGTGGAAGAGCGTGGTTTGGTTGGAAAATCGAGTCATGAATGAATTCCCCGACACGACCATCGGAGACTGGGTTGAGGCGTGAACTAAACGGAAACCTTGAGTGATATTGCTTTTAGATAATCAAATTAGTGGTAATTTGTATTATTCATATTTTCCGAGGTGGTCGTGGTGGCGATGCTGATGTTGTTGATGTGCGGCTGCTGCCCGATGATGGCAATGGCAGCTGCCACTCTAGTGTTGTTGATGCCGTTCGAAAGCCGTTGAATGGAGCTAGGAATTGGGGCGCATAGACTGGCCAGCGAGTTATTTGCAAGCGGATTGGGCAACGAGGAGATTGTATTTTACTTCGATTTTTCGTTGCAGTGAAACAGAGTTAGTTTAGGGTGATTGTGTTTAACGTTCATGGCGTTGGGTGAGCTGACATCAAATGAGTTCGAGTACAGCGTGAGAAACATTTGTAACAAACTTTCAAGATTTTTGAATATAAATACCTGTCAGCGAAATTTTAGAGTTTTTGAAACTTTATGGGCGGAAAGTACCTGAAAATATAAAGAAAAGGATATTTAGTTTAAAAGATTTAAAGACTAGATAGGTATTTTATTATATGTAGTCATGAATGAAAACCCAAACATAAAGATAGTCAAAAACGGAGGAACGGAATCGTAAGTAGGGACACTTGCGCAAAATCCACGAGAAAATAACTTCAAACGATACGACGGATGAAATAACACAATTCGCAATATTTATTAAGTTTCTCACAGGAATAAGGAGGGGTGTTAATCTCCCTGAAACAGTCGAGGTATAGTTTTTTCTTTGAAAATTGAATCCTTAGGATAAAACGGCAGATGTATGTACACAGAAAAAAATAATTAATTTAAGCAAGCGCGTAAAATTTTTCCTTGTTTAATGCCAAGCCCAAGAAGGCGTAAACAACGAAATTGTAAGCAATCTTTCATGCGCAGTACAACAATGTTTTCGATCTGTCATACAACAGACTAAATTCAGGCTTTTTTTAAATCATTTATTTGTACAGGCTCAATCGAATTAACATTAATGAGCCAAGTTTTCATATTTTTATCTTAAAGCTAATGTTAAGGGGATAGAACCGATTACTCGCAGCCGTCTTGAGGTCAGATTAAGGTGTTGTCTGACCTCAATTCACATGAAATATCTCATTAATTTCTGTCAAATCTAGCAAACCTTTTATGTGCATTAGATAAAGCAGAAAATGATTGTTTTTATCTGTGTACCCAAGTAAAACACAAAATAAGTTAAAATTCGAAATTTATTACAAAGAGTCATGTAAGAGTACTATAACCGTATTTAAAAAACATGCATTTTTATTATCTTGTATTTAAAATGTTTTAACATAATTTTACACACCTTGCGATGTTCGTGGTGGAATCAATGGATGCAACGATGTCTGTCTGTTTTTCTTCGTGAAACGTAATTTTTACATACTGTATTTTTGCATACTGATAGTGTTTGTCAAATAAACGTGTTTTCATCAATTTGATCGTTAATTTTCTATAGCCTCGCACACGGTATTGCTTTGGTTTGTAGAATTTTATAAAGTAAATCCTGCCAAAATTGCTTAAAAATGCCAAGAACAAGTGTTTGAGTGGGAAAGAGAACGGAATGATTGGAGCCTATAAGCAGGAAGGTGTTTCAATTCGAGAAATTGGACGTAGACTCAGCTTATCGGATAAAGTCATACGAAATTATTTGAAGGTTCCAGAAAATTAAGCTATGACTAAACGAAGGCCAAAATAAATCAAAGCTCTCACCGAGGAATAAGCAAGGCATTGTGAAATTGGCCTCAAATTGTACCATATCACTCTCTAAAATTAAGTCTACTCTCAGTTTGTCAGTAAAGAAATAATTCGGAAGGCTTTGAAGACCAGCTGGAACATATTTCGGTCAAAACTGAACAAGGCACCATATCTGACTCCTGTGCATAGACAGAAATGAATTGAATACACCAAACTCAACATGGCACGCCAGTGGGATACGATAAAATGTTTGTAAATTGTTTTTTAATCTGATGAACCCAACTATATTTTGTGCAATTTTCGTATTTTTTAAATGTTCCTTTTTCAACTATAGGTGATCTTTTCCAATGAAAATAAATTCAACCTCGATGCTCCCGATGGATTAACAAGCTTTTGACGATCAACTGAAGGAACAAGAGTACTTCTCCAGACGTTCGAATTTTGGAGGAGGATTGGGTTTGGCTTGGGTTTTTGTCCTACAGGAAATCTGAATTTGGCATTCACAGCTTGTAAGATGAACCCGACGGACTTTGTTGAGGTTCTTAAGAGCTGCTTAGTTCCAGTTTCAACGCAAAAAAAAATCGTATTTCAACCAGATAATGCCAGCATTCACACCAGTTCCGCTACAAAATCCTGGTTTTATGATCGATAAATTAAGCTCCTGTGGTGGTCAGCCCGTATTCCGGATCTAAATCCTGTGGAAAACATCTGGGGAATCATTGTTCGACGGATCTACGCCAACAAAAAGCAAAACAAGAGTATTTTTGAGCTTAAAGTGACAGTTTCGGAAGCGTGAGAGGATTTTGAAATGGAAATTTTATAGAACTAAGTTGGAAGTATGCCCAAAAGGATTTTCCAGGTAATCGGAGGACAAGCGTGCTGGAGGACCAACTAATTATTAAAATGCAGAAAGTATTCAGAAAAGGGAATATTTTGACATGTATCCATTGATGAAAATAAGTGCGGTTATAAAAAATAGCCACTTAGTTTCAATAAAGGATTTTCTTTTGAATCCTAGAGGGTTTGAGCTGTTAAGTGGAATGTCTGTAACTAGAAATTAGAAGAAAAATTAGTATGCTCCATTTAATTCCAACTACCTTTGGTTATCTTCGACAGATACGCGTATTTCGTCTACAATGTGCAGACTTCTTCAGTGTCTCGTACTGATAACTCGACTTCATACTAATAACTCGCAAGTCGAGTTATTAGCACGATACACTGAAGATGTCTGCACAGGGTAGCAAAGGTAGTTGGAATTAAATGGAGAATACTAATTTTCCTTCTAATTTCTAGATTTTCTATTGCAAATTTTCAATTCAGGTTTGAATTTCATTCTTAAACAAATCCATTTCAAACATATTGAAAGGAGAAATGAAGTTTTATACCCGGTTTACAAGTTACACCATGAACGTGTGTGTGGCTAAAGAAACAAGCCGCACTGTATTTCATACTTGATGAAAACATCTAAATTTAAAGATGTTTTAAAGATGTTATACTATGCATCCAGGAAACATCATTCAAAAGCAAAGAAAGATGAGCAGTGTTTTTTAAACATCATTCATCTTCTAAAACACTTCAACTAAATCTTCAATCAACAAGTCTTCAGTTACAAATGATTATTTGACATGTTGATGATTACCCGAGCAGGATAACTTAATAACTGGTGTTGGCATTTAAGAGCTCAGATTATGAGGTAAAATACCTAAGGGTAATACCATAAAATTGTTCCTATAATGTTATGCAACAACCAAATTGAGGTAAGACAATACCAAAAAAGTACCTCTCATGTATTCCAAGGTATCCGAAATAACATTTTGTTATTCGAGAGATATTTGCTTCCAATTCTTAGGTATTTTCTTTAGGTAGTTTAACTCTTAATCTGAGCTCTTTAATACCAAGGCCAGTTATCAAGATCAAAATAAGATATTCATATATTGTTGTTTCCTGCTCGGGTAGTGATTTTAACTTGATTAAGTGTCCATTAGTGAACATGTGCATGTTGAAAATTAATGGATCCGTCAAGTGTTATGTTTAAAATAGATAAAATTTTGCAGATAAAATTAAAAGGAACGGAAATTTCAAGCCAATTGACTTCATCTTCAGCATTCTAATAACCCTAGTAGCACAAGTGTTATCATTCAGTTGAGATAACATAAATATGACTTGCTTAGTCATAATCAAGTTACTACAACTAAATATGTTCGTTGTGTGCTACTTGGAAAGTGTTGTACGTCCAACAATTTTGTATTATTGGCAGGTCAAAACACAAACATTTGGCACCGTACTTTTGTTAATAAAAAAAAAAAGCTGTTCGGAGGCTACCACACACATCTAGTATTTACTCATTTTGACGGCGCCATCGTTAAACATGGCTTGCTTTTCTTTTTTTTTCTTCCTTGTACGATAATGAACACCGTATCTGAAACTGTACTGAAAAACTTAGCAATTCAATAACAGCTTGTTTTGTCGACATGTTACCTCGAAGTTTTCTAGATGTTTCTGTTACTTAATTGATACTAGTTTAATAACAAGCTGTAGTGCACGTTTTATTCAAGTTCTAATTATAATAAGTCGACAGACTGGTCGTCAGAGATTTTTAGACCCTGTGCTCCATGCCAGTTTCCCTTAACTTTGGTCCCAGAACCACCAAATAGCATATTCTGACCCTGTGCGATTTGCATTTTTCTTCACAAATTGGTATCAAAAATTTACATTTTGACATATTTTGAGAACCACTCAAATAACTGTCTCAGCTTAAATGTAAATGCTTTAGATTTATGAAATTTTCCAAACTTAAGCACACAACGTTGCAGAAGAAATTGTGTCGCTCCGACTTCACCAGAAATAGTTATGACCGTTGAAGGGCAGCATATTTTAGAAAAAAATAAACAACAAATCAGTAGGCTCCCCGACACTCGCGTATGCCATTTTTCACTATAGCACCTATTTACTTTTCATAGAAGTGACAAAATAATGTCATTTGCCAAATACTGCTCGCCCTTAAACGAAATGCATGCAAAATTAACATTCGTTACCTTGAAGAGCCATGAGAAAAGCAATCATATTTAAATTCCAATTCACTTTCCAACAATATTTTGAATAACAGAAGTAATCCAGTTACATTTTAGTACTTTCTAGAATTCTAGAATTTCTCCCGGAAGCTTTCGAATGGTCTTTTTTGTGTCAACTTCACGAGTTGTTTATTTCTCTAAAATATGTCTCATGAATGTAAATATAAAAAAGCTTCTGTTGCCGCAGCTAACCTTGGAGCTGTTTTTGATGTGGTAAAAATTGAACCATTTATTTAATTCGAATGAGACGCTTCAAGCTCGGATTAATTTATTCATTTCGAGCCGTATGGTTCAGAACGAGCAACACCGAGAGTATCGTAAAACAATGCAAAGGAGCCCATGGTGCGAGATCGTGCTGTGTCCTCGCCGTCGTCGCCATCGTCTCCTCCCGAGAGATGCGAATTTATAATGAATCGAATCAACTCGGCTCAGCAGCCAAGTCGAAGTCGATGCAGTGGTGGTGGGGCGACCGTCGTAAATACACTCCACTAAAAACAACACCATCATGCATGTGTTGCGTCTATAATGTGGCACGACGTTTACGATGACGAAGATTGCCATAAAGCCGGGTCTGCACCGAGCACCATGATGGTGGATGTTTGGCGAATAAATTTATTGGCAATTTTGCTGCTGATCGGCTATTTTTTACTGCCCTCGTGGGGTCGGAGAAGCTGGACGGCACAGAAGGAAGCGAGAAGGTGGGTGGGCGACCGATCGATCGGATGAATTCAAAACAGAAACAGCAGCTCAAAGTGGCTTATTCGATGAATTGGATTAATTTAGGCAGCGATTTCCGGAATCACCTGTTAGACACAGCACACAATGGTGGTAGCGATTGAACGGTTCAACCTTGTCGGAATCAGAGTGGGTGAATTTGTTCAGTCGATCGGATTTGAAGGAGGAGAGTTTGATTGACTGTCGCGCGTCACGTGATTCGATATAGCATGTCGCAGTTTAAGCGTACTTTCATTTGAGATATAATCAATTTATCGAACGCATCAAGCAACTACAATGCGACACCGTAGTTTATATCATTATGCACATAATCCCATTAACACCACCGGCGGCACCTGCAATGCTACCGTGGCCATGCGACCTGCTAAATGTTGCAAATTTCATCGCACCGAGTCCATTGTGGATGCCAGTCTAGACGGCACTCGATATGTGCAAGTACGCGTGCACACTTCCATACATAGTCACATAATTCCCCCTCTAAGTAATGACCCACTTGAGAGGAAACCGAGCTTAGCACAGTCATTATTCAGTTTCAGCCTGGCATGCAAATGCGTGTGGAATGCTCTCCGGGAATTGCGAAACAGTTTGAACCCAGCTCTGGGTGCACTTTGAACTCGGCTGCTGTCGCAATATCTGCGGTGACAATCTCTAATGGGATTCACACCAACGTGCGCACAATAATGGCTGCCATCGCCATCGAGTGAATGCGTGCAAACCGTTGAAACAATTAATTCATGAGCAATGTTCATAGATTATTTAAAGTTTGATGGGGATGAGGGTCGATTGGTTGAGCTTTTTTTTTGCTTGTCAATTGTCCTGTGGATTTTTATTGATTGTCATCTCTACTGTTGGCATTAGCGGTGATCGTGTTTGCGGTTAAGCTGCAATTGACCTGTAAGGTTTGAATCCGCAATAATCCGGACACCTCAAAACATGAATAAAACATAAATTTTGCATTATATTTCCGTCGTAGTTGTTTATTTTAGATTCATAGGATGTTTTTTTTAACAATTCGTGAAGACAAAAAAAGTTATTTGGTGTTTGCATAAAATTTTCGAACTTTGCGCTTAATTCCGTCCATTAGGGTTTGTACAGACTCTTCAGAAATCGTAGAAGCCGTCTTTGTCCAAATTTGCTGGAAGTGTTTGATATATTTGATTCCTTGTTTCTTTTTAGAAAGCTTCCGCTTCATCAGAGTCCAATATCTCTCGGTTGATCGTAGCCCTGGGCAATTTGGCGAGTTTGATGTTTTGACGTAGACTACGTCTTACGGCAAGGGTAGAGTATCAAATGAAAATCTAAAATATTGCGACCGTCATGAAAAACCGTACGTTTTGTACGCGAATAACTCAAATAATCCACGACAGATTTACATGATTTTTTCTTCAATCGGTCGGAAATTTTACCGCGCTCCAATTCAATTGTCAAACATTTTTCTCAAACAATAGTAAACTATTGAAAATAACGCAAATATAAGGTGATGTCTTATAATGTCATTTTGCAGAGTAAATTTACCAAATTTCCTATAACAGATTTCAAATCGAAGCAAGGAACGTCATGCATTATCTTCTTCTTCTTTGTATTAGAGAGAGATTTTAACCAATCAAGTTATTCGTCTCTCCATGTTCGTCTCGCATGCAGCTGAGAACAGTATAAAACGCACACTTAGGAAAATTTTGCCTCATACGTTTGGCAGCATTGAAGCTGTCCGGAGCTGGTCGCTGGTAGCTGGTCGCAGCTGCTTCATTCGTCCGGCAGCGGAGCTGGTCGCAGAGGCAACTGGTGGTGGTAAATACCAAGGCTCTCCCAAACAGCGATCGTCGCGATGAGGTGAAAAGGCGAATTATGGGGGCGCACAATCGCGTCGGTTTGTGCAAGCCGCCATTTTACCTCATCGTGGCGATTGTTTTGCTGCGACTTCGAAAACGCTACTGTTTGGGGGAAAGCGTCCTTGGGGGCGAGCAGCAGTTGTGAAATAATCTGTCCTTTTGAGGACAATGAATTAAAATAAAAGAGTTGTTTATTAAAGAACTTATCTTAAATTTAGTTCGGTACTCGATGGAGGGCGAGCCGTCGGTAAAAATTTTACCCAGCTGGTTGGCGCATTCCATAAATTGATAATCTGTTCTTTTGTGGACAACCAATTTAATTAAAAGAGTTGTTTATACAAGAATTAAACTTTTACTTCGTTTGGTTTGTGCGCCTAATATCATGGTGCCGATTCGTTCGCCGTATCTGCCAAAACGCCTCCTTGGAGGGCGTACCGTCGGGAAAATTTTACCAGCTGGTTGGCGCAACCCACTAATAAATAATCTGTCCTTTTGAGGACAACCAAACTAGTTCAGCGAGTTGTTTGTATAAGAATTAAATTAATATATCGTTCGGTTTGTGCGCCATTTAATCTAGTGCCGATTTGTTCGTCACGACTGCAAAAACGCTACTGTTTGCGGGAGAGCCTCCATGGAAGGCGAGCAAGATAATTCTTCGTCGGTGAAAAAATTTTCCTAGCTGGTTGGCGCAACCCACGATGAATCAATGAACCAATTCAATTTCTAATTTAAGAGAGTTATTTGAATAAGAGTTTATCTTACATTTCGGTCGATTGGCACTCATATTGGATTTTGACAAGTCGTTCCTAGGCAACAGTGTACTATGCAGCGGATCCATAAAATCAGTGAAAATAGATCAAAGCCTGCCGGTGCACAGTGGGAAAAAAGTGCCCGAAACGCGAAAGAATTCTATATCTCAGCTCGGAGTTGAACGATTTCTGTAAATGGTACCTTTACTTGAAGGAAAATTTCTTAGAAATCGAATGGACTTAGTCTCATTGGCCGCACGGAACTGCTTGGGGAGCAAATGAGCTCATTTTACCCTTGTTCCTCTATTATTTCCTTGTTGTTGAGATATTTCTTTGCTCGGTGTGACTCAAGATCAACAAAGTGATATTAGTTCTATGTTAAATTTCCAGGAAAATTGATTGAAGAAGGTTTTGTTTACAGCACGGCTCTGCGATCGAAGATATGGCTGATTTTACCCTGATTCCTCTAATATTTTCATATTTTCACAATTTTCTTCGCTCGGTGTGACCTAAGATCAACAAAAAAATGCTAGATCTTTGTGAAATTTTTTGGGAAATCGATTGATTTCATACTACGCACGGCTCTTTGAACGTAGATATGGCTGATTATACCCTAATTCCCCTAATAGTTTTGTGTTCATCATAAATTTCTCTGGTCGGAGTTACTCAAGATTAACAAATTAAAGCTAGTCCTCAGTAAAATTTGCTGGAAAATCGATTGAAATCGATTTCGTTCACCGCACAGCTCTGTGAACGAAGATATGTTCAATTTTACCCTGATTCCCCTAATATTCCCCTAAGTTCATTGCATTTATTCTTGCCGTTAGCTGTAAGCACTTTAAAAGTATAAAGTAGGCGGTAGACAGCATTTTCACGAATTAATTAGATGAAGTTTAGCGGTGCCATGTTTACTAATAATGATTTTTTGTCTTTTTTTCTAAAATATTGGGGGAATCAGGGTAAAATGTGCCAAAGCTTCGTTCTAAGAGCCGTGCGGTAAACGCAACCAACACCAACCGATTGTCCAGAAAATTTTACATATACCTAGCAGAGTTTTGTGGATCTTGAGTCACACAGAACAAAGCCAATTCTGTATAACATAACAATATAAGGGGAATCAGGGTAAAATTAGCCATATCTTCGTTCACATAGCTGTGCGATGAACAAAATAAACTCCAATCGATTTCCCAGAAATTTTTTATAGGACCAGCCTTACTTTGTTGATCTTGAGTCACACCGACCAAAGAAATTTCTGAACTACAAAAATTTTTTTAGGGGAATTAGGGTGAAATGTGCCATATCTTCATTCACAGGCTGTTGAGACTAACTTCAATCAAGTCTCCAGGAAATTTACATGAGATTAATCTTATTTTATTGCTTTAGAAAAACACCGAATATTTTTTTTTGAAATTAGGGGAATCAGGGTAAAATCAGCCATATCTTCATTCGCAGAGCCGTGTCGTAAATGAAACTAACTCCAATCGACTAACTAGAAATTTTAATATAGGACCAGCCTTATTTTGTTGCTGTAGAAACACACCGAACAAAGAAATTTCTGAATCACACAAAAATACTAGGGAAATTAGGATAAAATCAGCCAAATCTTCATTCACGTGCGGTTAATGAAACAAACTTCAATCGATTTTTCAGGCACTTTTACATAAGACTAGCCTTATTTTGTTGATCTTGAGACAAACCGAACAATGCAATTTCTGAAAAACCCAACAATATTAGGGGAATCGGGATAAAATCAACCATATCTTCGTTCACAGAGCTGTGCGGTAAACGAAACCAATAACAACCGATTTCTCAGCAACTATTCAAATGACTAGCCTTATTTTATTGATCTTGACTCACACCGAGCAAAGAAAATTGTGATAAGCATGAAAATATTAGGGGAATCAGGGTAAAACCAGCCATATCTTCATTCACAGAGCCGTGCGGTGAACAAAACTAACTCTAGTCGATTCTCCAGAAAATTTCACATGGGACTAGCTATATATTGTTGTTCTTTAACCACATCGAGCAAAGAAATTTCTGAAAAACACAACTATATAAGGGGAATAAGGGTAAAATCAGCCATATCTTCATTCACAGAGCCATGCGTTAAATGAAACCTTCTTCAATAGATTCTCCTGAAAATTTTACATAGGACTAACATCATTTTGTTGATCTCGAGTCACACCGAACAAAGAAATATCTGAACAACAAGCATATAATAGGGGAACAAGGGTAAAATTAGCTCATTTGTTCCTCAAGCAGTTCCGTGCAAACAATGAGACTACATCCAATCAATTCATTAGAAATTTTCCTTCAAGTGCAGGTACCATTTAGAGAAATCGTTTCACTCCGAGCAGAGATATAGAATTCTTTCGCATTTCAGGCACTTTTTTTCCCACTGTGCGGTGCTTTGATTTATTTTCACCGAAAAATCCTTCCAGATACAAATCCATCTTTGCCACTTTCAATTTAATATTCTCAGCTTGAGAGTTTGTTTGCTTGGGATTTTCGTTTCAAATTGTCGAATGGCAGCCAGTTGTTTTTCCTTCGTCGCATACCTTAAACCACACAAATTCCCTATCACGGACACCATTTTCGATGTCCAACATGATATTCCGAACCAACATTCTCTGTATATTCCAGTTAGAAGTGTATTATAAATACTTGTTCTGTTGTGTTAACGAATCGTGTTGGATAGAGTCCTACCTCTAGGAAGAAAAACTTTTTGAGAAACATAGTGAAAGTGAGAATGCCTAACTGATTTGATCCGGAACGCTTGCGCAGATTCAGGAAGCGCATAAAGAGCGAACATACGGGAAATCCTCTGAAACGACCATGCACCGATGCCGAGCAAGCTCGTAGTTTTCGGGCGAAATTGAAAGCAGCAAGAGGTAATGCGTTGCCAACAACTAGTTGGGACGCTGGAGAAGGTCCTTCAACTTGAGGTAGGAAATTGATATTTATTAAATTTAAATCAATTTGACAAAGTGCATGTCATCATAGGAATTGAATATCTCTCTATGTTATCGCTCCCTGTCTTAATAAATTTCAACATAGTATTAATTGTATTCTGGACATGCGCCGCGTGCTTTTACATCATACGAACCTACAAATGATATCGATACAAATAATGCGTTGAACATATTTTAATGCGTGATTATTTTCTCAGATGTTTATTTTATATTTATTAGAATTTATCATATATTAACCAACCTTTTCTCCCATACCCATTGCAAAAAATAATGATATTTTATAAAACTTACTCTCTTTCTTCTGCGAGATCTAATATATTTATATATAGGGTAACGGGATGTAGTGTTAGCCTAGCTCCTTGATTTGGCCTATGTACCAAATATGTCATTATTTCTTCGATAATCAACAAAATCATGTTGCTATCAGCATGATCGATTTATTTCAAAGCAATTGAAACATAATTAATCAATTTATAGTAGTTCACTTCCACGTAGTTTTCGATTTCCTTGACTTTTAAGACACCATGACTTTACTGGTTAAGCTGAACAGATTATCTATACGATCTTCGAATGATCTAAATATGCAGAAATTGAATCTATAAACCGAATAATGCAGCCGAGATGTACAGAATATAGTCACATGTTATAAACTAACAGGTTACATACAGGTAAAATAACAATGATTTAACAAGCAAACGGTAGACCCAATGTTAGGGACATATTTTTTTCTAGGTTCCTAAATATGGCCTGTTGCATGGAAAGCTTAGTTAACATGTTGTTATTGGTAACATTTACAATACAAATATCTGAGTTCCGGTTGAATGTTGTTCGTATGGCTCATCTTAATACAAATTAAAGGAACAAAATCTGTGTAGAGTGAATTATAATGTTTTGATTGTCGAATAACCGCTAAATCATATATAAAAATCACTTAAGTGTTTCTTAGTAGTTTAAGTATATTTTGATTTGTGAAATTGTTTGTTGGATAGAGCGAACACAGCTGGGAACGCCTTGAATCAATATATCAGGAAGAAATCCGTACGAAGATTACATTTTCCAAAAGATCAATCGAATGGGACGAACTTGCATCCATGATTAGACCCAATTTGGTACCCATAGACCGACATTACATCCATATCCCTCGAAAGTTTCTGACTTTATAAAACCAGTTGTGTAGCTTTTCGTGATACATATTACCAGATGGCTTATTAAACATATCTTAGGAAGTGTATAGCTAGTTAAATGTAGTTTCCAGCTCAAATACTCTATGAGTTACAATGAAAAATGTAATCGTTTGTTTCATATTAGGCTGAGTCAAGGGACACATACCCTATTTCGATTTTCTTAACGCTTTAGCCATAATGGATTTACTAATTTACCTGATATTCACATAGAAACATGAATAATAATTTCACAAGAAAACGATAGACCATATTTTAGGTACGCATTTAACCTTATATTCCAAACTATAGCCACACAGAATTTCCCTGACATTATAATGCATCACTTGGTTTAACGTAGTCTACGTCAACCGGTCGTGTCTTGTACACAACCCCACTGACTTTTGGTACAAAGTTCACTTGATTTGCTTGGTACCACTCCATCGCAGTTTTAGCATAGTGGCATGATGCCAAATTGGGCCAGAACAAAGTTTTTTCTTTGTGACTTTTGATGAAGGGTAGCCATCGCTTCTGCAGACACTCTTTCTGGTAGATCTTCTTGTTGATTGTGCCTGTAGTGGCGAAAGATTTACTCTTTTTGCCACACGTGCAAAGTGCTTGCCACACAAGGTATTTTTTGGGAAATTTCGATGCCTCCTTCGTTCTGAAATGCTCAGCCTTAGCATTTCTGGCCCTAGCAGAATAAAAATTCAGCCCTGGAAGCTGCTTGAAATCCTCCAGGACATAAGTTTCATCGTTCATAACAACGCATGAAAACTTCGTCAAATATTCGCAGTACAAACGTCGAGCCCGTGATTTTGCTGCCAAGTTCTGTTTGTCGTTGCGATTTGGAACTGTTTTTACTTTATACGACTTAAGTCTCAAACGTTGTTTTGATTTTTGGACAAAACCAGGCGACATCCCTATTTTACGAGCCACCGTTCAAATGGAGAGATTTGGGTTTTTCGTTAATATCCTTTTCACCTTTCGGTCCATGACAGGATCAGCGCGTCCAATGTTTTTGTCACTTTCCGGTTTCCTCTCCACCGTCAAACGTTCCGAAAATGATTTGAGCACATCGTGAACAGTGGATTTAGGCAAATTCAATGTTTTTGCAAGGTCCCGGATTTGCCGTACGCCATTTTGAATACTAAACATGAAATGTAAACATCAATTATAGTCTTTTTCATCATAGACTCTCAGCTATACCACAGTGAAATTTTTCATTCAATGATTTGAAGGTGTCCAGATAAATGTGGATACAAATTTTAGGTGTCTTTTTCATTGACATCCAATCTGTTCCAAACAGGTTTGGCATTCAGATTTTTACAATTTCTTGTACTAAATTACATAAGTTTGACGTTCTAGTATACCACAGATATATCCACCAGCAAGGTCAACTGATCTCTGATAACAAAATTCAATAGGCCATTTAAAATCACTTTCTTCTCAACTTTGCTCAACCCCCCCAAAATGTTCAAAGCGAAAACTTTCAAAATTACCAGTTCCAGGCCATAAAGTCACCCACCCACCTTTATCTATTGCAAACAAACGAATCCCGATCGGCTGGTGAGCAAACGCGTAAGCTTCACCAAAGCCCGCCACCACCTCAGCCGGCCAGAGCCCATAATTAGAGGGTCTCTAACGTTTCAACTAGTCTCACCCTTCCTCGCACTGGTGCTGCTGCTGACCAAAGGCAAAGCCCATACTTTTATGATCCTTCCGCTCATAACCTCCCACTGCTCCGTCCATCAATCGTGGCTCGTACAGATAGATTCGCTGCTGCGCGCCTTCCTACCTTAATTTTTATGACCTCATAAAATTATAAAAATTATACTGTTCACTTCTGAAACATTTTGATCGTTTGTTACCGCGTAGCGTCGCAGATGGTTGATTGCCGATGCTGACCAAACCACGGCTCGAAGCTTCGCTGTTGTTGTCCCTCCGGCAAGACGGTAGTGGCCGATTTTCGCGGCTGCTTCGAGACTTGTTAGAAGTAGCAGCAGGGTCAATAAATTAAATTCGGATGGCAAAGGGAACGCACGCGGTATCATTTAGGTGATGCTAATTATTTCCGAAACCATCAAATTAAGGGGTCTTTATGAGGTTCAAATGTTTTGGTTTGAATTGACGGATAGTAGGACAAGAGTTCAACACCCGCTCACGATGTGCGGGTCCATGATGGGTCCAAAAGTGTAACAGTAAACGGGGATTCGTCCACCACAAATGGTCAACTACTACACAGCAAGTCGTTCAGCTTCATTTGCCTCTTGAACGCCGTTCGCCTATTGGTGTTGTAGTGCTTGGATCGGTTATCTTCTCGATCTTCGTTGGCGGGGTCTCTCTATTATTTGAAGCCTGTGCTTTGCAGTAGTAGTGGAATCTTGAAGCCCCACAAAAGAAGCTTTCTTAGCATCTGGACACTTTTAGGAGGAGGTGGGGGTGAGGAATGGACACAGATGGGAGGCACTCGGCATACCAATCAAGCAGTAATAAATTGAAAAATGTTAAGATAACAATCAGTTTTATTTTCTTCATATCAGCCTCGGCTGAAGCTGCAAGACTTCGACGATGATGACGACGACGACGACGACGACGGTGGCGGCGCGGTGGCTGCTCAAACCGGTTGTGTGGTGGGGGATAAGCATAACAAAGTGGCATTCGGTTCTGTCTTCTGCTGAGCGACTCGACGAACACTGCGCGGCTGGCTAGTGTGAGGGAAGAACAATCAAAAGAAAAGGCGAAGAATCACAACGGTTTCGAACTTTTCTCCCCACTTATGTGGCTCGTTGTACTCCCTGGTCAGCATCAGCTTTGGACTGGGACGCACTGTCCTCGTTGCGGTTATCTTAGCGTCTTGATCTTCCTCGTAGCTTCTTATTCTTCTTTTTTGCTCTGAAGTTTCACTATCGCACCCAACGCACACTAAGTTCCAGAAAGCTGCTAGCCGGGGCTGATTCCTTTTAATTAAAATTTATGATTGCTTGCATTAAATTTAATTATTAAGATTTTTACCTCTCACCTGGTTTAACCGATATTTCCAGAGGGGGTTTTGATGTACCAAAGGATTAGAATCGCAGTGCTAAGAGAATATCCTTGGTTGAATTTCATGGTTATGCTGAGATGCTTTTAAGCTTTGATGGTACATTCAATTATGTTCAATGACTCGTAATCGTTTAATCCTGGCTCAAGATAATTTGTTACGTTTAAAATGTTGTAAAAGATTCGTTAAATTTTATGGTAAAGTGTAGATAGGATCTTCTGATTCTTTTCAAACTTTCAGACAAAATAGTATAATGCATTTGTAAGCTTTTGGCATATTTATTTCATTCAGTGTAATGACCGTACGCTTAACTCCACTCATAAAGTTCCGTACAACATATGGTTGCAGCATCTTCTTTACGGAAACCCACTTTTCTTCATGTCTTCTTCAGATTTGACCTCCTTGAAATGCTTCCGTAGTACCTGCTTCATAATAGCCCACTATTTTTCGATGGGCCTTAGTTGCGTTGCGGGGGGTTCATATCTTTGGGTACGAAAGTTATCCCATTGGCTTTGTGCCACTCCAGGACTACACTTGAATAGTGGCACGAAGCTAGATCCAGCCAGAATTTGCTGTTGCTTCAACAGAGGAAGCAAAAGCTTCTTTAGACACTCCTTGTGGCTGTTTTACAGTCCCGGTAGCCACGAACGGCAAACTCCGTTTGCCACATGAACAGATCGCTTACCAAACCAGGTATTTCTTGGCAAACTTCGAAAGTTTCTACTTCCTTACTCTCACCGGAACATCAAACTTGTGCGGTGAAGAACAGTAACCCCGGAAGCTGCCGGAAGTCCGCCATTACGTAAGTCTCATCATCCATGATGAGACAATGAGGCTTCGTCAGCATCTGGGTGTACAGTTCCCGGACCCGTGACTTTCCCACCGTATTTTTCCGTTCGTCACAATTAAGAGCCTTCGGCACTTTGTACGTATGCAGTCCTTTCCGATCTTTGGCTCTCTTAACGAAAGACTTGGACATATTCAACTTTTGGTCTCATCCCTGACCGAAGCATAGAAATACCGCTAAAATATTTTCCCGACACGTGTGTGATCATGATCACCTATAGAACATCCAGGCTGACCACATTTCTCCTTGCGTTCGTTGCTCAGAGTTTCGTAGTGACGTTCAATCACACGGCTCACCATTGACTGTACGATTCCGAGTTGTTTTCTGATGTCCCGATGAGAGAGTTGAGGATTTTCCAGGAGTTTGCGCAAAATCAATTCGCAACGTTGCTTTCGATAAGCCATCATCGGGAAAACACCGACAAAATCAATCGAAATACATGAACAATCCAGAGATGCGTATGAGATTCTCGATGGATCGCTAAAAAGCTAGGAATCGCAAATACAACTGTGTCTAGTGTGATAATAACCTTCAAGAAGCGCCTGAGTGCCCGTAGTGAGGAAGGGAGGGGTCATAAAAGTGGTCCAATGGACAGTGAAATGACCAGGAAAAGTTCGACAGTGCAAGGACCGTCCAAACATTGAGTCGAGTATTAGTACACGACACTGAAGAAGTCTGCAAATTTAAGGCAAAACAACAAAATACGCATCTGTCAAAATAAGCAGTAAAGGTAGTTGGAATAACAGTACTGAACAAAATAAAGTACTTATCTGATGTAATTAAACTCAAATCTCTATAACTTTTTCGGCATAAGATATTTCAAAACAGTTCATATGGATAAAATGAAGTATTTTAAATTTTTAAATTTTATACAGCATCATAACATCTTTATATATCATTTATTTATAATAGTTTGCTAAAATGCCAGAGGGCTTTCAAACAGAGTAAACGTTCGGAAATATGAATTAAGTCAGGCAGGAGTGCGAAAAATATGCAAGAAGTACGAGGATCTCGGAAATGTGGCAAACAGATCAGGTAGAGGAAAGAAACGGAAGGCAACAATCAATAATGACTGCCGAATTGACCGCGAAGTGAAGTTATAAGAACAGCTTTGCCCAACGCTGACCTTTGATTCGACAAGTTAACAGGCTTGTTTGTTTTTTATGTTAACGTTTATTTAAGACTAACTATGAGTCCTGTAGTAAGGAGTGTATCGAAAAGTAGTTATAAACTTCCAAATAATAAAATAGGCATGAAAACATGGTTAAAATTAACATACTATTTCAGTTTTTTATAGCTTAACATGTTTACAAAAGATCCAAACGGAAAAACTAGTCATCATGTTCATTTCTGTAGAATGCCCGTACCTTTGAATTGACACCTGCCATCAAATTCTGCACAGTGACCTTTGTGCACTTCCTGGATGCCGCTGCCCAATTTTTCTTAAAATCGGTCATGTTTTGGGACACTGTACCATCCTTCTTAAATATACGCTTGACTATTGCCCAATAGCGTTCGATCGGTCGCAACTGGGGACAGTTTGGTGGGTTGATGTCTTTTTCTACGAACTTGATGTTGTTCTCCGTCAGCCACTGTAGAGTGGATTTGGCGTAATGTGCCGATGCCAAATCTGGCCAGAAGAGAGGAGGGGACTGGTGCTTTCTATACAATGGTAGCAACCTGTTCTTCAAACATTCCTTTTGATAAATCTCAGCATTTATAGTTCCTTTTGTATAGAAAATTGAAGAACGCAAGCCACATGTGCAAATAGCTTGCCAAATGAGCACCTTCTGACCGAATTTCTCCATCGCAACAGTCGTATCTGCGGTTGGCACACGTTCCCCAACAGATTTAGTATAAAACTGCGGCCCCGGTAGCGTTCTTGAATCTTCTTTAACGTATGTTTCGTCATCCATCAAAATGCACTGGTCGACATTGTCCAAAATGCAGCTGTACAGCTTTCGAGCCCTGGTTTTGGCACGAGACTTTTGTTCCGGAGTTTGTTTGGGCACTTTCTGCTTTTTGTACGTCTTCAAGTCATTCCTGCGCTTGATTCGTTGAATCATTCCGATGCTGGTCCTGAACTTCTTGGCTAGATCGCGAGTAGAGGCAGATTTGTTCCGTTGAATATAATCCACAACTTTTTGGTCCAAATCGGGGTTGCTGGAGCCGGGTTTCCGGCCACTTCTTGGTAAATCCTTGAGGGAGCACTCCTTACCAAACTTATCGATGATGCGTTTTACACTTGCCGGGTGAACATTTACTCTTTTCGCAATCTGGTTGTAAGTAACACCCTTTTCGGTGCACCAAGTGTGCAGAATTTTCTTTTTAGTCTCAAATTCAATTCGCGACATTTTGAATACAACTTTATCAACGGAAATGAATGAACCGAATAATCATTTTTGACATGTAAACAAAGCAAATGGCGCTTACACGCTAAAAATATATACAGTAGTTTATGCGTAATAGCGCATCGAATGTTTATAACTACTTTTCGATACACTCCTTATCAAACATCTCAACTTTGCCCAAAAGTACAAAACCTCGAGAGAAACTTGCAGATATAAATGTTCAAAAAACAGTTAAGGACGGAGGTGGCAATATCATGATGTGGTAGTGCTATGCGTGGTCTGGGGTTGGAAATCTTTTCAAAATAGGAGAAATAATGACTGACTACCGCATTACGGAAGCATTCTAAAAAGAAATCTCGGCATGTAAAGCTGGTTTGCAGAATAAGTTTAGTTTTTCACAAGATAACAACCTCAAGCACATCACCCACAAAAACCATTGCCTACTTCCTTGCTTCACGTATCAAACTATTGCAATGGCCACCCCAAAGCCCGGACTTGAATCCTATCGGAAATTTGTGACGTGACCAACCGTGACAAACAATTCGAAGCTCTAGAGAAAACCTGGAAGAATTTAAACCCTCAACGCATCCGAAATCTTGTCGAAAGTATGCTATGACACCTGCAAGCCGTTATTGAGGTGCGAGGTGGTCATACTAAGTTTTGATTCTAGCAATCAGCAATACAAGTCATGCATTTTTTAAAGTGTTTTTAAGTTTATTTTGTCAATAAAAAAACGAACAATCACCCAATAAACTTTGTTTTTTTTTGTTGTTGAAAATATCACTCTCAAAGCTCAAATCAATCCATGTTTCGAAAATACATACGTAACTGTAATTTTCGTAGAAAAATATCAAAATGTTATCTTTCATAGTAGCTGGATAATATGACAAATTTTGGAAACATGGAAGGTACGAACTTTATTTTGTCCAGTACTGTGAATGGAAATAACTAACCTTTCTTCTCATTTTCCTGTAAAAATTATTCCACTGAAAAGTTCACACTCACGAGGATGCGTCCAAACATGTCAATTCGAGATGTCACTAAAAACACGAAGCTGCTCAACAAACGTGTTGCATCGTGATGGATCACGAAACTTACGTGAAGGCCAAGTTCCGTCAACATCCTGGGCAAGACTATTTCGTTGCCAAGTCTAAGTTCGATGTTTCAGCGGATGTTCGATTGAAGAAATTATCGAAATTTGCAAAGAAGTTCCTGATCTGGCAGGCGATTTGCGGATGTTGTGAAATAAGCACTCCCTTCATTTCTTCCGTAACAATCAACGGTGCACGATTTACTTGGAAGGGTGCCTTAAGAATCGTCTCTTGCCATTCATAAGGAAGCTTAGAGGATCAACTCTTTTTTGGCTTGATCTAGTATCTGCACCTACGCTAGAAACGCGTTCGAGTGGTACAGAGCCAACGGATTCAATTTTTGCCAAAAGATATGAACCCACCAAATTCACCGGAACTTAGCCCAATTGAAGAATTCTGGGCAATTATTAGGCCGAAACAAACATTGCAAGCATCCCAACACTATTGAAACAGAGCTAGAGTTCAAGAAAATATTGTACAAAATTTGATGGGTGGAGTGAACAGGAATGTGCGGTCATTCGGGATGAGAAATTAGATTGAATAAATTAAATTTTGTGCATCACAACGCATTAATAGTTGAAAGTGTAAGGTAAATCCGATAATTTGTTTAATTTAAGTGAGTAAATATGTGTTTGCCATTTTGATCGAATACACCCTCTAAGATATTTTCTTTCTTTCTTAGCATTTCAGGCTAATGGCATGGTGGCCACTTTTCGTTAATTCCAGAAAGTACGAGATAATCCTTGAGTCTTAAGTTAAAGTTTAACCCCGGGATTTTGATGAAAATCACTAACTTTCTGGAAAACTGAAATGACTCTACACCAATCAAACTTTGAAGTTGAGAGTAGTCAAATTGTGTGTATCAATTAAGCTCATTTGTGTGTGAACTCAAATTGAAAAGAAAAGGGCACTCGTTTACAAAAATAACAAATTCCTTTCACATTTGCATCAAGTTAGCAATTTCTATAAGATTTGTTTTCAAGTAAGTGGAGTGAGATATACTCTCTCTCTCTCTCTCTCTCTCTCTCTCTCTCTTCTTAGCGTTTCAAACTCATTGCTTTCGAAATTAGCTTATTGCTTGCTCACAATTTAGTGTTTTATATGAACTTTCACAGTTATTATTAAAGAGTTTACGATGCCAGGTACCATTTTTGCATTGCTATGATTGTGTGGCAAGTACAATCATACCCTTTGCCCAGGGAGTCGAGAAATGTTCCTTAACGAAAAATTCTTACACTCATCCACCTCCAGCATGGTGTTGCTTTATAGCCGCGCCAAAATGGCAAAATGAATCAAAAACGACTGAAAATTGAGTAAAATTTAAGACCGTGTACATACATCTCACTTAAAGTCCCTGAAAACAAATCAAAGAAAGATTGCTAAGTTGATACAAATACATAAAAAATAAGTTGAAAAACTAAATAAAATAATTTGATACACTGCAAAACTGTTTGGGTCTAGTTCCAAAAACCTAAAACAAATATGTGTGAATAAGACGATTGTCAATAGCTCAAACTGGCAAGTTTGGGTTCAAACCATTTTCAGATTTCAAGCATGAGCATGATTGACTGCCCGAGGTGGCTACTCTGTTATTGCCAGATCAGCTTTTATTACAAAGAGAACCAACATACATCCTCAATGTTGAAAAACTGGCGATCTCGAACTAAGGTAAAACTAGGGCCAGTGATGTATATGAATGGAGACAGGATGAAACCTGTGGAAAACCATGACATCCCTTACAACGTATGTGAGATGTCAAGATTGGGAAGTCGGAGGTTGGAAAAATTGAAACAAAAACGGGAGCAGGAATCTTCGGCCCTGGGGTAGAAGTCTCAGTGGCGATGGAAAACTACGCAACGGTCTTCCAGGCGGAGATTTCTCCTACAATAAAATTCGTGAAAGTTTGTCTGAAGAAGAAATATAGATTTGAAAATATTTGTATTTTTACAGACAGCCAAGCGGCACTCAAGGCGTTGATTTATTAAAAATGTACATTCAAACTTGTCTGGGAATAAATTCTTTCACTGAAAGAGGTGTGCCAAGAGAACTCCGTAAATTTCTTCTGGGTTCCGGGACACTGTGGCATTGAAGGTAATGAAAGGGCAGACGAGCTTGCTAAACAAAGTTCAAATGCACAGTTTATTGGCCCCGAACCATTCTGCGGTTTATCATACTGTGTCCTAAAATGGAACTAAAATCTTGGGAAGAACAAAGGGTGATGACAAACTGGTTGTTTACCACAAAGTGTTTGTTCAATCGGAAAGGTTTATAATTCCATATGTTTCAATCCGTAAAAAATATTGTGAAGCTCCATAAGAGAGTTCTTTGTACCTATACTGGCTTAGTAACTGGACATTGCCCCAGTAGGTATCATTTGAAGAACATTGGCTAGGTTCAGAATGATATCTGTCGTTTCTGCAACATGGAACGCAAAACCTTGAAACATCTGCTCTGCCGTTGTGATGCTTTGTACAAGAGCAGACTTAAATTTCTGTACAGTGGCTCTAAGCAATCTGAAGAAATTTTGACTGCGAATCCTGGAAAGGGTGTGGTTTTTATAAACTCGATTTTGCCTAACTGGGATTCCAAGGTAACTTAGGATGGTCACTTGACAAATGGTGATCAAGCTTTAAGAATAGTAATAGGGGAATTATGCAAAAGATCTATTCAGTGGACGCCGTGTTCCGAGTTTCGATTTGAAGCGATTTAAACCAACAGTATGGATGGAATCGGGGCCACTCACAAAGTGTGATGGTAGTTTTTCATAAGAAAAACAAACTTAATTAATATTAACGCTTGAGTGCCAATTTGGATCGATTCATACCAACAGTAAGGATGCAGTTGAATCCACTCTTAAAATTGGACAGCAGTTTACTTGCTCCAAGACATGGCGGTACAACAAATATGGCAAACGAATAATATATAGATCAAACATAATTATGAGCCCCATCACTGGTCCACCACACCTGACGAACTACAACACTTGACCGGGAGGAAAATCTATAGTTTTCTTTTCAGAGCCCACTCGATCACTGGGGCCACCGAACAATAGGTAACTGAAACAATAGATACAGTGCTGCACTCAGTAACAAAATAGCGTGCAAAAAATCATTCTCACAACTCTTGACAGCCGATGCTCGAAGCAGACAGTTTTTTTTAGACAATTTCATTGTATAAACTATTTTACTACTGGAACTAAGAACTGCAAGAAGCAAGTTGAATTAAGAGCAAGTTATACTTTAAATTACGATTGAAGGTGAAATTAGTGTGCAAGTTATACTTTAAATTAAGAGCAAGTTATACTTTAAATTACGATTGAAGGTGAAATTAGTGTGCAATAAAGTATTTCGTGCCTTCTGGCAACATTATGTCTTCATTGTTTTCCAAGTTCATCCACCAACCGAGGGAGGCTTCCGCTATCTCCAATACTCTCGACGAATTGCAAGGTTCTGTGATAAAGAAGCATAATATTATAATTTGAGATAACTCAATGCAGTAGTTATCCAAATTTGGCAGATCGACAAGCAATTGGAACCTGATAGCAAGATTCTAAGAAGCGAACCGGAAGATTCGGTGAGCTACCTCCCCCTGATTTGAAATACATTAGTTTAAATCTAGTTAAGTTTGTGAAGCAATCACAGATCAATTATCTGTAAAAATTGGCGAACCCCAACTAAGGCAATACCGGCATAGCTAGGTTGGCAGTCAATTTTAAAGCTGTGAACTGATAGCTCCCTAAACATTGAAGCTAGAGCGATAGCATTCTTGCCAAACTTGATGAATAGGACAAGCTTAATCTATTGAATGGCATGACTTTCGTAATCAGTCTACCTAAAAGTGAGATCAAAAATCATTTATGGTATTAAGATGGAGAGTTGGTATCCTCTGCGAAGATGTAGAGAAAGTCAAAACAAATTAACTAGAAAATGAGAAGGAAGATTAGTAATTTCCATATAATTCCAACTACCTTTTTTGCTTGTCTGAACACGTGCACGTATTTCGTCTACAATGTGCAGACTTCTTCAATGTCGTGTACTAAATGTAATGCAAATGAACGGTAGATCGGTGACTAATTTCGGTATTCTTTTAGATTGCTTTATTGAATTCCATAAATGTTTACGAAATTCATGATTAATATATCCAATATATTTGTTGCTGACTGAACCAGGTGTGACCGTTGGTACGCTTGCAACTAAATGAATGAAAATTTAATAGAACTAGCACGTTTATGGCCGGAATTAGGTTTTGTTCTTGACTAAGAAGAGGTTCAGACTTCTATCAGAACATGCTTTTTACCCGAAAAATACACAATTTGTGTTTAAGTCGCCTGGATAATTCTCATGTTTGGTTGAAATTTAAGATTCATTTGTATAAGAGCCCTCCCACCCCCAGAAGAGAAAGGGGTCTCAAACCATCATAAAAACCTTCTCTTACCCCAAAAACCGATGGAATTTTCAGGCCGATCGGTTCAGTAGTTTCCGCGTCAAAAAGGGATAGACATACAGACAGAAATTCATTTTTATATATCTTCGAATCCTGGTTCCAAACATAATCACATGCGAAAGTTGGTTTCATTTGCTGGATTACTTTTAAAGTTATGCCGAAATTTGTTTTCTATTTGTATGAGAGCCCCCTCCTTCCAAAGGAGGAAGGTCACTCAAACTAATATAGTAATATTTCTTGTCCTCAAAAACCTCCACAATTTGGTTTCATTTGCTTCATTAGTTCTCGAGTTATGCAGGAATTTGTGCTTCATTTGTCTGAAAGCCCTTCCTTCCAGAGTTGGAGGGGCCTCAAGAACCATACAAAAATCCTGCCTGCGTTTGCTTGATTAGCTATGCAGAAATTTCTTTTTTATTTCTATGATCCCCCCTTCCCCCCTTCCAGAAGAGGAAGGGTAGCGAATCATCAAAGAACAAAAAAATCCTAACAGACAGACAGAACTTTATTTTTATATACATGGAATATCTGGTTTTTGTTGTTGTGAACTCGCATAATTTCCACGGTGCATTAATTTTTAGCTCATATCGTGTCCAATATTCACCATAATATTAAATACCCATGTTATTTGAAGTATGATGCGCTTAACAAAACTCAATTTATTTTGGATGTTTTGCTATCAAAAAAAAAATTCCCACAACATCAGATATTCTTTCTTAGATGTTATTTACTGCTAAATGAAAAAAAAAAAAACAGAGAGTTGAACAAACCAGAACAACAAACTCCAACCAGTATATCACAGCGAAGTTTGCCAGCTGTGAGCGTTTGGCCGTATGTTGGTTTTGATGGCAGCCAATCGGTTTTATGGAGATTCTCAAGTGGCCATAACATCTTTCACTAGAACATTTTCAAAATATTTATGGTCTTAGTTTCATCAACTCGTTTTCACAATCGTCTGCAAAGTGGGCCACTTTGTAAAAATTTTGGCTTTAAAGAAGCACAGAGGAGGTGTGGGTAGACAAAACAGTTTTGAATGTAGTTTTATCAACAAAGTATGTAGAACGGCTTAAACAAAGCCGGGAGGAGTGCTACACAATAAAACTTAAATTGTTACTTGGGATGTTTTTAAGATCTGGGTGTACACCGTACAGGAATTTATTTCACAAATCGCAGCCAAAAGTGATAGGATTTGAGTGTACCTAAAAAAGTTAAGACCATAGACCGTAGACCGTGAAATGTGAAATATAGCAATAAAACTGCTGAAGCTCCTTGGTACACAGAGAAAAATATGGGCGCGTAAAATTCCAAAGTTCCAAGTGAAGGCAAGTGAAATTGTTTGCAATCTTTCATGCATCATACAAGAATGTTTGCAATATTCCATTCAACAGACTAGATGAAGGCGTTTTCTGACTTAAATGTACATTAATTTCCAATTAATTTCTGCCAACTATAGCATTCTCTTTAAGTGCGTTAGATAACGCAGAAAATAACATGCTTTGTTTCAAACTGTATAGTACCAGACCAGAAGATTTTTTTTTGCTAATTGAGAATGGCACATGAAAAGTTGCAAACAATTTTGTTGTTTATGTCTTCTTTAGCTTATATTTAAACTAGGGGATATTTTACACGCTTGTTAAAATTAATTATTTTTTTCTGTGAAACGTTCTGTGCTTACAACGAATACAGTACGGTTGTTTTTGGAAAGTCATGAATCCAATCGGGAAAAATGTGTGCATTCTATGCCTGTCCAATAACAAGAAATATAAGACCTACTGCCACTGCTGTGCAAGGAATCATTCGTCAATATCATTTGCCCGATATTGCCAATTGACAGTGGTATTATCCGTCATGTACACAGATAAAAAGAAACATTGAGTTTTCTGCGTTATCTAATGCATATAGTGGAATTCTAGACTCAGCAGAACATAATGGGATATTTCATGTAAATTAAGGCCAGATAACGCCTGAATATGAAAGATTGCAAACATTGTTGTACGATGCATAAGAGATTGCAAACAATTTCGTTGTTTACGCCTGCTTTGGCTTAGAATTGAACGAGGGAAAATTTTACGCGCTTGTTAAAATTTAGTATTTTTTTCTGTGTATATGTACATCGGGCAGAGTGAAGTGTAATACAAAAATGGTTCAAAGTAAGAAATGTTGCACCTGTACAAGTACAAATATTACTCTAAAGGGCGATACGGTCAAAATTTGGTCAATATCAACTTGACGTATTTCTTTCAATTTTGCATTTAAAAAACCTGAACACCCCTCATTTTGAAGGTGTGTGTGTGTAGAATGTTGCTCCTATTTTGATTTTGGAATTCACTCTTCAGTTGTCAAAATGCCGTCCAAGCAAGAAGAGCAGCGTATCAAAATTTTGCTCGCGCATCGCGAAAATCCGAGCTACTCGCACGCAAAGTTGGCAAAATCGCTAAAAGTTGCCAAATCAACCGTTACAAATGTAATTAAAGTGTTTGGGGAACGTTTGTCGACAGCCAGGAAGTCTGGATCGGGGGGAAATCGAAAACCGGAAGCCACTGAGACTACAAAGAGAGTTGCCGGTAGTTTCAAGCGAAACCCTAACCTCTCTCTCGAGATGCCGCAAATAAGCTGGGTGTATCGTCTACAACCGTGCATCGAGCCAAAAAACGAGCCGGACTATCGACTTACAAGAAGGTAGTGACTCCAAATCGCAATGATAAACAAAATACGACGGCCAAAGCGCGATCCCGGAGGCTGTACACGACGATGCTGACGAAGTTTGACTGCGTGGTAATGGACGACGAAACCTACGTCAAAGCCGACTACAAGCAGCTTCCGGGACAGGAGTTTTATACGGCAAAAGGAAGGGAAAGGTAGCAGATATTTTCAAGCACACGAAACTGTCAAAGTTCACAAAGAAATATCTGGTTTGGCAAGCCATCTGTACCTGTGGCTTGAAAAGCAGCATTTTCATAGCTTCCGGGACTGTCAACCAAGAAATTGACGTGAAAGAGTGTTTGAATAAACGTCTGCTGCCTTTCCTGAAGAAACACGGTTGTTCCGTACTGTTTTGGCCGGATTTGGCATCTTGCCATTAAAAAGGTAAAAGGCCATGGAGTGGTACGCCGCCAACAACGTGCAGGTGGTTCCCAAGAACCCTCCCAACACGCCAGAGCTCCGCCCAATTGAGAAATACTGGGCTATTGTCAAGCGGAACCTAAAGAAGACCAAAAAAACTGCTAAGGACGAGCAGCAGTTCAAGGCAAACTGGCTTTCTGCGGCGAAGAAGGTGGACAAGGTGGCTGTACAAAATCTGATGGCAGGGGTCAAGCGTAAGGCCCGGCAATTCGCATTTGGAAAAGCGGAAGCCTAACTGAATATTTTTCCTGAATTTTATACTAATTGAACTTGAAAAAGAAATTTAATTTGATTTTTTAAATAAACGATTTCACCGATTTACACGCGTTTCCCTTGACCAAATTTTGACCGTATCACCCTTTATCATACGTATTAGAGCGGATAGCCTCACTGATCATTATTTCATATTTTCGGATAGCCTAAGTTCTCTGGAGGCTACTCGTTCAATGAGGCCGATGAAGCACTCGACGTATTTCCTGCATGGAATTCGGTCGTCACTGAGTGCTTTATCCAACAACTCACACAATACCACCTTAGCATTGGTCCCATCTCATTGCTCTATACCGGAAAATGAGAAAGTGGACTCACTGGCTAATGTGGAAGCTATGGAAGGCGATATTTACGAGCGACAAATCGCCTTCAATGATTTTTTTTACTATTGCTTGTCAGCAAGTTCTCATCAACTGGCAACAAAAGTGGAATAACGATGATCCGGGAAGATGGGTACATTCTATTCTCCCACGGGTTTCGAGAAAATCTTAGTTCAAAGGGTTGAACATGAGCCGCGATTTTATCCGCGTAATGTCAAGGCTCATGTCCAACCATTGTTCCTTAAACGCGCATCCCTATCAAATTGAGCTCACAGACAGCAGTTTGTTTAACAGTTATCATGGCATCGAGCATGTGGTCATGCACCTTATATCATGTGGCGAGATCCGACTTATGTGAATCCCTCAGGGCCCGAGGAAAACAACCTGCTAAACCAATTAGAGACGCGATCTAGGATATATGAAATTAATCTACGATTTCCTAAAACGGATCGATTTAAAAATCTTGTAGCGTTTGGTCTTGTAATTTTCTAAGTCTTCCCTCTCATCGTTGTTCATACAAAGCCCCTCTATTTCGTCTTTTTTCAGTTATACCGTCAGCGCTTATTGTACGGTCAATCACCAATATGCAACAACAACAGTTTCCTCCCACGTTCCTTGACAAGTATTCAACATGTTTAAATATTGTATTTCTTAACCTCGAGCAAGCCGCGAGTATTCGGTCCCGTCCTACTAACATAAGTATTAAGAAATCTAAATTTCAATCTACATAGAATAATGGCTCCGCAAAGCTAACGCTTTCGAGCCATGACAAATAAATGGATTATAAAAAAAAGGTCTATGGTTCACAATATTTTACTGACAATCATATTTTTCTACCAACAAGAATTTTTGAGAGGTTTTGACTACTTATGATAGAACCTACACAATTGTAATTAGAACTTTTAGATATTCTCAGAAATAAAGTGTCGGGTCGATAAAGAATTATCTGATTGCAATCTTTTGAAATGATTTATTGTAATTAATCAATGGATGAATTCTGAAACCAACTCATAAAAAAGACACGATTTTCACAACTCATTACGATAGTCAGTCCCCAAATGCGCTTTATCAATCTACTTAAGAGAACTTGAAATTTACTATCACGGGCTCCCTGTTAGCACCAAACACTAAGCCACCATTACAATGAGCAAACCAACTTCAAGTTCCTCTACTGCCACTAGTTACCGTACATCTGCTCTCCGGGTGCCATCAGTTTAGATCACGGACGGCTTGCAATCCACTTCGGTAATCATTTTTTACGCACCATAAGCGGTTAAAGTCCACTTTCATCTCGCGATCATGTCAGTGCACCGGCAGTCCCCAGCCAGCGAGCAAAATGTTCGCGCTGCGAAAAGCTCCGAAACGAACGGCCACAAAATCAGGTGGGCGTAAACTCGTGGAGCACGTTTGTCAAACTCGATGGCTGTTGGCTGCCGGCTGCTTCTGCTCCTGACGACGGGTTCCTCGGTGCTAAGGTGGATTACCGTTGTTGTGCTTCTTACCTTTGAGTGTGGGATTTGGAAACAACTTCGGCCGTTGAAGAAGATGGGATTGGACTCCGTCGAGTGCAAGCTCAAATTTTTTGAATTATTGCTTTCTGATGGTAATTCAATGGACGGTCGATGGTGCTGGCCGTTTTATTTTCAGCTTCCGACTCTGTATGGGTGCCAGTTGATGTGGCACCTTTTAGTCTTGGACTAGTAGCTACCCGTTTTTTTTTATGAGCTGATACTGGTAGTACAAAATGGCAATTTGTAATTGGTCGAATCGTTAACAAGACAGAAATAATTCATGAGATCATGAGGCTTGGTGAAAGGAAACTTTTCAGCAGTGGTATAACTGCCACGATCAATAAGATGTGTTTCTATTTTTTGTATCAATTTGAGCATCTTCCGCTGTAAACAATTGCAAATAATTAAAAATAGGCACGCTCCTCTGATTGGACACAATTAAAGTTCGTTTTTGTCTCCTTCGTCTTACGAGGAAAATAACGAAAAGAAAACAACAAACAAACCCAATCACATAATAAGAAAAGGCAATCAGAAAACTATTTTCCAAGGCATTTTGCCAATCAGTCTTCATTAATCTCCCGGACCGTAAAAAATCAGAAAGCTCATTTTTTATTGACTAGATCGATGAAAAAGGACTATAGCGCACTGATCGAACCGTAAAGCATACTTAATAGAAGACGAGTGTGTGAGATCGAATCAGTTTATTTTCGTAGCCAGGCTGTAGAAATCACGAGGCTATCATGAAAAATCACATCGCTCGCAGCCGTCGTCGTCATCGTCATCACCAGGATGATCAGCGCTGGGGACAATAAATAATTTAATTTAGCTCATTTTATTGCCAGCCTCGGAAATTTTGTGGTGTCCATAATTGCCGTTTTTTTATGACGGCTTTGGCTCTGAGCTGGGAAATTGTGTGCCCGTTTGTTTCCAAGCTAATTCGGGTGACCAATTCGTCAAGTTTGGACAGCTTCTTCTTGGTTGTCCTTTGGCTGGGAATTTCGAGCTGTAGTTCATGATTGGAATTTCGATAACCGTTTGACAAGAGGGGGAAATTTTGATTTATGGGAACTTTGATTGTGATTTGGAAATGAATTTATTAGACTTGTGATATAAAGATATAAGATATAAAGATGATCGTCAAATTACGCTCATGTAGCATGTGTTCAAGTGTTGAGCGATGTTGAAGGGGTGGATGTGAGATTTGAGTAATTTGATTTTTAGAATTGTTTAAGTTCAGTTTGATAAAGGTTATTATGCTTGTGTAAATAAACTGTATCGGATTCTCCTTTAATTCCGGGAAAGTAAAATTTAGATGTTAGACCAAGCAGGATAAGACTCAGTTTTATTCCTGGTATGAATGAATAGAATAGAAATGCGCGTAAAAACGATCCAGCCACAAGGCTTTTTGATTGTCCCGTGGGGATGCGAAGTAATTTGCGTACACAAACTATGTGATTTTTTTTATCTACGAAATAGCCAAATTTATGGCCCTTTCGCTGAACTGGCGACTTGACGTGCCACCAGTGCTCAGTCGGGATATTAAGACCAGAAATTAGGAGTCAGTTCCATTGTGCCATTTTTCTCATACAATACATATAATTTTAGATAACCTTTGGTATTCTCAAGTATTGTATTGTTATTTTTTCTCGTTGCTATGAAACATTGTCTTTACTTTCAGGTCCATAATGGATGCTCAAAGCCTCGGTATTTGTGTTTGATTGGCCAAAAATTCAATGGAAGGGCAAAATTCCAAATTAGGAGAGATGATTGATTTGTAAAGCTATACTTTACTGCAAGTAGTTAAATCGTTTTTCAATCGGCATAGGAAACCATACTTTTTGGCAATTTTCTGATGGCATTCTGTGAGCGTTGAAGTTTAGCTTATCATCAATAATCACGCCAAGATATTTTATCTCCCGAACGTGACCAATTGCCTCATCGTAAATCGTAACTGAGACATCCTCATTTATTCGATTCTGCAAAATTACCATAAATTTAGTTTAACTTATATTCAATTTCAATTGCTTACATTTCAACCATCTACCTAGAAAGCGCAAATCTTCGTTCAAATTGGACACGGCTTTATTTAAATTCTTAGCTGCAATGAATAACGCTGTATCATCCGCAGACAGATTACTGTCACAAAATCGTAAAACACGTCACATTTCGTTCAGTTACATAATAAACAAAAGGGGTCCTAATACACTCCCCTGGGGCACTTCAAGGTCATTCGCTACGGGACTGGAAACAGAATCATTAAAAACAGTCCGTTGAGTTCTCTCAGACAAATAGCTTTCAAACGATCTGGATGGAGTATTCGACATTCGAACAACAACAAGGACCTTGAAATGGTTTCAAAAGTGCGTTTCAAATCCATAAAAACTGCAACAGTAACAATTGTATCTTTACTCTCTAAGTGATCTTTTCATTTTGAAAATACTAAATTCAACGTGGTTTCACAAGAATGTCCTTCCCGGTAGCCAGATTGTGCCGGTATCAACAAAGAATTACTATTTAAATATTCTAGCAATTGGCCGTTTACAACAAGTTCTAAAATTTTCTCCAATATGTGCAGCATGTTGATAGGACGGAATTCTTCGGTTCTAGCAATCGTTAACAACGATTATTTCCACACTTCAGGAACGAACTCAGTTTGCAAAGATTCATTACATAAGGTTCAGAAAATGTGATCAGTGACATGAGAGCAATCTTGAATAACTCTAGTATTAACATTGTCTATTTCAGCCGATTTTCCTAATGAAAAGCAAATACTTCTAAGTTCATCTATTGCGATCGGGTGAAAACTTTCTATAATGCAATGCTATTAACTATGAACTGGCTGATTTATTTCATCAGGTTCATCTACCAATTCTATTGATTTGAATTGATTTGAAACACTTTGAAGAAACAATCATTAAACTAAGATGCAATTGCTTGTTCAGACTGTTCTATTGTGCCGTCATAAGGATAGATCGTGCTTTGCAATTGCTAGGTTTCAATAAAGATTTCAAAATTTTCCTTTGCTATTATTTTGATGCTGATCAGTTTTCAATCATTCAAAAATTTACATTGTTTATAACCTTTTTCCTATTTTGCATGAATTAAGAAACATGTATGGGTCCAGAAGCAAACAAAACATTAAAATTTGGGAAGATTGTTTTCGTTTTTGGTATTGCCCATTCTCATCTGAAATTTATTTCGCCCTAGTGTTAGCTAAAAGTTTCTTTGCTTTTTCACTAGGCGACCGGATTTTCTTTAATTATATGAACTAATGTTTGGGTCCAACGTTAAATAATAAACTTTAAAAATCCATTTCAGAGTTACAATTAGGAAACACCACATTAATTGAGAAGGCAAAAAGTTGCATTTTATTTCAATATGTGGGTATTTCATCGATATCGATTAATGTAAATCAACATTCGGTCAGCTGCTGAAAAGATCGTAGCGTGCGGTGCTTGGAAGAAAACGCGAAGAAGTTTCTCTGTTTCATTACTTTTTATATGATGTGTTTACAAGTGAATTTGTGCAATTTGAGAACATCAAAAGACCAATCACTCGTTATCCAGAGTGATAAACCTGCATTAGATATGAAGTTATTGAATTTGAACTCCATAAAGCAAATATTTAGCCTCCAACCTCATCGGCAAGGACGGCATCTGAATAGACAGGAATATAAAGGTTTGAAATTAAATAAAAGTATAACGGATGAATGATTTGACATTAAGGAAGTGTATATTTTGTTTAGCTGCTTCAAAAGTAAGAACAAAATGAAGGTGATTTCTAAGCGGTGCACCGCTAATTGGAGAAATATCGAAGCTCGGACAGGGAAAATTTCGTTGACACCATCGCCCATTGGATAATGATTCATATTTGAACAGAGCTGATTATGAAAGTGCTGGCCGCTGTGTCTTAAGCAGAGATCGAAATTCTCCCTCAGCTGGGTGAAAACCATGCTCTCTCTCAAGCAGGTTGTCGATAAGTAGCGAACCGTTCACATTTTCATCTCTCCTTTTTCGCCGATAATTCATTATCCTCTCTCTTGCATATGCGGAAATATCTCTCTCCAAAATTCAACGAAAATGTTTTCCCATATTACATTTTTCACTGACAACCTGCTACCTAGATCGTATACGAGGAACATTCAGCATTATTGTTCAGCGCCCAAGTTCTCGCCATCACAGTCGTCCCGGTCTAATGTTATGAACAGGACATTCGAAGCTGCCAAGAATTCTTCTAATACCGTTACCCGGTGTTATACTGCCTACAGCCTTAAAGCATTGTCTTCTGATTCGTGTTTTCCTATTTCAAAAGTCCTACACTGCAGAATAAATTTAAGAACATTTATTTGTAGACACAGATGCCCTAGTACTTTTTTCTTGTATACACACTTAGAAATTATGAATTTTACACGAGACGTAATTCATGTTTGTAAAAAGTCGGGAACGTAAAGAAAGAATCCCTGTAAAATTATGTCTACTGAAATTGACACATAGGCAATTCGACGAAAGATGCGTTTGATTGAATTTATTTTCCCATCTCTTTCAACTTATTTTTATGTACTAAAAAACGCTTGCTTGTGTCGGTCTCAGGGCACAGAAATTTACATTACATTTTGTGTAAATGAATACATAATCGTTTTGCTTATACAGGGAAACGGAGGGACCATTATAGCACCCGGTTGAATTTCTTAATACCAAGATGAAAATGCTAAATTTATTCTACGAGAACTGTATCCGAAATGTGTGTATGTGTGATTTAGGCTACCACCCACTGTAGCACGAAAGCTAAGTCTGACAGCAATGGTTTCTCCTCTCTGTGAGACTTGATCAAGCTTTAATAGCTACTGATTATCCCTACCATGCCCTGTATTCAAAAACTGTTCGCAATGGGAAGTTGTCATTCCCATTCTCCCAATCCAAAACGATTCAATCGGGTGACCTGATGGTCACTCCCGTTTCATCACTAATATGTTCAGGGATATAAAGAGGATTGTATCCGAAATGCAACAAAACGCAGAAAACAATTTTTCAGTCAAAAAGTTTTGTAATATTTCGATTGCAAAAAAAACTTAAACGGAAAAGTGAATCATTTTGTTCATTTTCTATTCAAATCATCCATATTCTTGTTGGGAAAGTTACAGAACAAACCTTGTCTTAGCGAAAATTGCGGTGAAAGCTAATTTTGCTAATAATGAAATAGTTGACAAATGAAGCCGAAGCCGTTCGAGAAATAGACTACCTAAAGTGGATGTTCAACCTGCTCATTCTTTTTTCGGCGGAATATATACTCTCACGCCCCAGATGTATTGGTTAGAGCAATGTTGTTGTCTTCTTGGAAGCTTATATTGTGTAATTGATAAAACCCCATTCATTCTCCTAGCAGTTTCTATGGATCATTGGTGAGTTTTTTCCAAGTCTAATTGAAAACATCTCTATTGTTGTGTGTGTATTTTATATAGAAACAACGTATGTCATCTAGGGCTACATACTGTCAGCAAAATTAATTTGCTGTTCTTTGTTATTTAGGATTTGCTATCATATTGTTCCACGTTCAAATATTACTTCCGACACTGACATTCACATCTTCAAAATTAATGTTCATTAATTAGCTTTCTCGCGTTTCATAAACATGGCTTTTGTTAATAGAACAAACGTCTCGAATATTATATGGAACATTTATATTGCTTGTTATCTGGTGCATTGCTATCATTACACCTTTTTGTATAATACGAGAAATGAATTTTGCCAAGATCAGCCAATCACCGTTTCTCTTTTATCGTACTTATGCATAATGTTGTTGCTACTTTTTTTCAATCACATTTTGAGTCATTTATGCAACCATCAGCGAAATGTTTTTTTTTAATATGTGACAAAATATTCGTAGCTCTTTGTTTTGTTTTCGTACAATGCGCGAATGTTCTTTCTGTGTTAAAAAAAAATCCTTCGGCCTTTTGACAGTTCCTCCCAGTCGTCCTAGCATGTGCCCTCTCTCTCAAGGGCTTCGAAAGAGTTGATTCTGTCTGTAACTCCGGTTATAATGTTAATGTTGATGTAGGAATTGTCGAGCTCCAAATCCAGGAAGATTTCACAAGAGCTCCATATCCAACTCAAGCAAAAAAAACCCCAAACCATATTCGTTCCTTGCAACATTGAATGTGTCGGCTCCTGAAGCTCTCGAATATGTCGTTCCCGGTTTGCGCCATACATCGACAGCTCCTTTTCTAACTGGAAGAGTTTATAGTCCACAGAACCTTTATTCAGCACCTATGAGCTTATCTGCTACGCCTCTTCGAGGAAATGCCGAAGCCAGTTTGGATGCAGCTAGCTTTGGTGAAGAATAGCAACTTCCGGGCAAGCTTGTTTTTCAAACCATGCTCTGCGATTCTCCGGTGGATTGTTCGTTTATCTGTTTTGTATATCCTGCCTCTACCAGTGCGACCCACCACTGATCCAAACGTTATGTTCTCTAACCATTTTTTTTCGACAGCTGCTTTGCTTATACCGTACCTTCCTGCGATAACCCGCTGCGATTCACCATTTTCCACATCTTGAACCACCAGTTTATGGATACTTGAAGGAATTGATTTTGAAAACACTGAGTTTTTCACAATTCCAACAAAAATTATATCAGAACAACGTGAACGTATTACAAAAGCACAACAAAACAAAATGTTTTGAATCCAACTGTCAAAACTCAACAAATTTAGGGGTCTCCTGATGAGCATGCGAACAATTCACAAGGTTTTAATAAATGAGCGCTTTTTGTGTCACACCTTGTTATGCTCACCTCAACAAGAAATATTTTTGTAAAATCTAGGTTTGCTAAGTCTAAATTTCTAGTGAATGTTTCCAATAAGGTAGGATAAAATCATCATTTTGAAAATATATCAAGTATTTCATTTAGGAAGTTGAAGTTTTTAGAAAGTGTTTGCTGGAATTAGAGAGGGTGGGCACTTTAATTCGTCGATGACTGTAGAGACAACAAACAAAACAAATTATTTATAAAAATACACTGATTTGTTAAAACATAAAATCCACAACTTGAAAATGAGGAGAAAGATTAGTTATTTCCAACCGTCTTTATTGCTTATCTTGACAGATACGTGTATTTCGTTTACAATGTGCAGATTTCCTCAGTGTCTCGTACTAATCGTTGATTATTAGTACACGACACTGAAAAAGTCTGCACATTAGAGACAAAATTTGCGTTTCTATCAGCTTAAAAGGTTGTTGAAATTAAATGAAAACTGCTTATCTTTCTTCTCATTTTGAAGTTATAGATATTCCACTACGAAGTGCACACTCACCAGGGTTCATAAAATTTGCTATAAGTGATATTGAAATAATGTTTTTACATCTTGAGAACAACTGTAATGAATAGGAGCTGTAATGATTGGAATTTGTCTCCATAAAACTTATCAGAATCATGTTAACTTAGTCTGACGTGAAGTGTGCATCTACCGTGATCATTTCCTCATCATTTGTCATATATCTGATCAGTGGTGGTAAATGTACAGTATTTTGATATTTACTTTTTGATATTTGACATTTTTTATTGCGACCAAATTGAGCACACGCAAAAGTGAACCGTCGTGGGAGAACTCTCATATGACATTTCTGTACCATTTTCTTCAGGCGACGAAACATTTTTGTTGCCTCCAGCCGATGGTTTAAAAAATTTCGCGACATTAATTTATGTCACTCAGAATTTCGTTGATTGTTGGCTTATTACTGCACATATATGATGTTTATTATATGGAATCAAATCATAAGAATGGATACTAACAACTTATAATCGAAAATAACCAAATAAGTACGTTTTTAATCATGCTATCAAAATTCGTCACAAACCATTTCTAAACTATTTTAAACTGTCGGCAGAAATAGGGAGAAATTTTTCTCTTCCTGTTTGCTATCCCCGCGTTCGTTCAAACTGTACACACAAACTGTTGGTGGTGTGCGGGCCTCAAATTTCGCAGCGGGTGAATGGTTTGCAAAAAAAAAGTACATTTACCACCTCTGTATTTGATACAGTAGATTGTATCTGCAAATGTTATCAGGCCGTTTTGTTTTTACTTGTCAATCTGAATCAATTGTGTTTCAATATTAAATTATCTTAAAAAAAACATTTAATATATTATCTTAAAAGATAAACATTTCTGGGAGTATTTATGTATTTATGGACCACCACACTGAAAATTTATATTCGTAAATTTGCTTTCACTCGTTTCGAAAACATGAATTTTGTACGTAGAACCAATGTCTCGTAAATTGTATGAAACAATCATATTGCTTGTAATCTAAGAAAATGCTATCATTACACCTTTTTTGTACAATGTACAAAATGAATTTTGTGAAGACCAGCCAATCACTGCTTCTCTTCGGTCGTACTCAGTAATGTTCGTGCTCCTGCTGATGGGAAGCTTTAATTTATCCCAAAATAGAAATGAAAGCGTTATCCAGAGTTTAACTCATGCAAAAAATCAAGTAATTTCTCACGAGTCAACATGGTCTAGTGAGATCAACCACGGACTCAATATTAGCTCTCTTTGAAAATGCAGGATCGAATCCCATGTCCCGATATTCTCGTGGTTGTGGTTTTTTTTCAATTATATTTCGAGCCGATAAAGTAGATCTGTCAGTCGTTTATGCAACCAACTGAGAGACGTTTTTTTATTGGTAACAAATTACTCGTAGCTCGTTTTATTGTTTTTGTTGAATGAACGCATGTTCTTTCTTTTCGACAAATGCTTAGTGCTTGTGACGTAATATAAACGAAAATTAATTTTCAGTGCATCCTCATTCCCTTAGATTGATACGACCTTAAGCGAGTCTTCCGTAACCTTGCTTTAACAGATCCCGACGACTTATTCATAACGACGTATCTAGTTTGATAAACAAAGAGGTGAACCAAGATTCAAACTTAGAATTCTCTAAACTCTAAACACTTCCACGGAAACTAGCATAACCATCATGTTAGAGAAAAACTATTCTTTGTTGCGGAAATACTAGTTTGCCTGAAAGTTGATAAGGGTTAAGAAGGGTTAAGAAATCTAGACAAAATCGACAAAAGGTGTTACTTGTAAACAATGATTTAAAACGTAAATTTCCTGGAAATGCCAGATTGCTCACAACTATATCCACTACCGCCGGGAAAGTAATAACTCTCTGCATCTGATTCTGGTGCTTTTTCGTTTGTAGGAGCAAGCAGATCTCAGAAAAATACGCTACTGTTACTTTCGAACTTCTGACTATTTTGTCTCTAGATATGTAAGTTTGAATCTTTGTTTACCACCTCACCTGCGTCGTTTTGAATTAGTTGTCGAGAAATATCAAACACTGCATTCCCTTCTCTGCATACAATGGCCACATTCCATTGCTTCAAATCAGCCCTACAATAACTAGAGATCATTACCTTTCTCTATCCGCAGCAGCCTGACCTGGTCGGCTATCTGTCGCTCAGGCTTAAATATCTCCGTCCCTGCAAACACGTTCACTGTCACCGTGCTGTATTTAGTCCAAATATGACTTGCAGGGGTAAATACAAACACACATACACTCGGACCACACCGGTGTGAGCGCGGTGCAGCTCAATTACTTCGGCAAACAACACTCCGTGTGACGAGGACTAAGGCTGCGACACTCTGCTAAACAGCTAAAACAACACCTTCCACCGATTACCTCCCAGTTTGGCACGTAATCCAATAATTGTAATCCAAATTGGGGATGATTTAATTTCAATATCCAACCAACTGATCCTTTATTTTATGCACCGGTTTTCAGTATCACCTCGTGCCTGATTTCTTTTTTTTTTCATTCACACATTCGAGCAATTCGCGTTTGTGGACACTGATTTTCTTTCCTTCTCTCTGTTTTATGCTTATTTGTTTTAAATTTATCACTGCACTGCGCCGTTTTTCCAGCAAACTGACGCTCTATAAACGAGTGTATTTCACGTTTAACCTTTAATCCTTTCCAACTCGATTAACCACACTCCACCGGGCAGTTTTGCTCTGCTTGGAGTGATGACCACAAAATTCGATAAAATTTTATTGCGGTTAAGCTCTTTCGTTTTTTTTTTTGTTACTTCTGGAGGACACTAAAAAACATTGCTCTTTTTCTTTGTTGTTTTTTTTTTCGCGCCACACCGCAATTGCACTGGTTCAACTTGCTTTTCTACGCAACTTGCGAGCTTCCTCAACCTCGATTCAAGCGCCACCCCTGCCAACCTGCAGTCGCCGTAATCTCCGATAAACTTTTTTTTCTGCAAAAACAACTTAAACGGCAACAACAGCAGCCTCCATCTTTACTTTCCCACCAACCGTGGATCGGTTCACAACCACTTGTTCCATCCCCCTCTCGGTAGGAGTACTCAATAACTCTTCAAAGACACTTCAAGCGAAATCGCATCGCTCCCGAAATCTCCGCGCAAACATCACATCTCTCCGACACTAGGAAACAGGGGGAAAAAAAACTCCTGCCCTCCAATCGCGCATCAAGGGTCAAGAAACAAGCAGGGCTTCACATCACCTCGCAAAAAGGATCACTCGAAATAAGCACTTCCCGGGACTTGCGCAGAACGTTCGCTTCGAACACGGACGGACACAGGTGCGTCGTTCATGCACGATCAATTCTCTCAGACTGAATCGCCTGCTTCGCCAATTGTACAACAAGTTCATCGAACGAGCTTTTGTTCTCTCACCATCCACCCCGTGCATAGTAAGCGGAGAGAAATCATAAACACTTGTTCTCCCGCGAACCATATTTTCTCAAACACGACACCGGCCATATTGAACTAGCACATTCAAAGAAAAGCTCTCGGTAGATCGGTTTACGTTGCGTTGACACCACTACCACTGCTTATGACCCTAAACAAACCACGCAACCCGCTCTCGATCAGGTTGCGTTGTTAGGAGTCCATCACGGTCGTGTCCAGCTTGAGACCAACACGCGGAGCATAAATTCACACGAGAGCAAAGAGAGAGAACACCTTCTTCGCACTCATTGTCCGAAGTCTGCCTCTGTGTTGGGTTGAGGGTTGAGATTGTGGAAGAATGTGGAAGACGACGAACGAGATAAGATCAACACCAGGGAGGAAGCCACGGCGGCGTTCCGACGGAATATGATCAACCAAAGCAAAAAGAAGCAGAAGGCGAGAATCGAGAAAAAAAAGCCCAACAAACCAACATAGATATGCGACGAACGTCGAGAGAACGAGTCAAGCCGGTTTTTTTTATCCACTTCGACTTGATTCTCGCTTGAGACGGCGATCGAACGAGAACGACGACGGCGCGAGTTTTCAGGGCCTACTGTTAAGCTGTTGCGTCCCTTTCAGATTTGGCTTTTGACTAGCGGAGTGAGAACTTAAAGCTGGAAGGGAAAGAAACGGATCGTCTTAGAAGGGAAAAATGACTCTTTTTGTTTGCGTTAGCTCTCGGAAATGTGAGATGGATAGTTTTTTTTTTTGAGGTTGTGGGCTTCGAGCGGGAATCTGTCCATCATCATCAAGACGACCGATCACGTAGAACTGGGTGATGGAGATGATCGGTCTTGGGTGATGGAATGTTCTTGAAGATTGGGATCAATTTTAAAGCGTGGTGTAGAATTATCAAACTGCGTAAGCTCAAGCAATGTTTGAAATTGTATTGCTTGGTGGAATTTTCTGGTACATACTATAGAAAAAGTCATGAGGAAAAAAAATGTACAATTAAATAAATTTTGTATTGATTTCAAAATATATGTATGACATGACACAAATCACATAAAAACCGTTTTTTTTCGGTAAATTTTCATGATGATAAATCCTAGAGGGTTAGAGTTGTTTAGTAGAATACCTGTAACTAGAAATAAGAAGAAAAATTACTATTTTCCATTTAATTCCAACTACCTTTGATTAGCTTGACAGATACGCGTATTTCGTCTACAATGTGCAGACTTCTTCAGTGTCTCGTACTTGGAGTTAAAATTAAATGGTTAAATTAAAGTTGGAATTAAATGGAATAGGGTAAGGGGATGTAATGTTAGCCTAGCTCCTTCATTCGGCCTATGTACCAAATGTGTCATTAATTTAGCAATAATAAACAAAATCATGTTTCTATTAGCATGATTGATGAAATCCGAAGCAATTGAGACAATATTAATCATCTTATAGTTGTTCACTTCCGCGTAATTTTCGATTTCTTGAACATTTGAGGCATCATGATTTCACTGGTTATGCTGAACAGATGATCTACACGATTTCAAGTGATCTAAATTTGGCTTAATTGAATCGATAAAGCAAGTAATGCAGTCTGGATGTACAGAACATAGTTACACGTTACAAACTAACTGTTCACATAGCTAAAATAAAAATGATTTTACAAGAAAATCGTAGACCCAATGTTGGGTACATATTTTTTTGTATGTTCCCAACTATGGCCTGTTGTATCAATAACGTAGTAAAAAGGTTGTTGTTGGTAAAACTTCAAGTGGAAATGCTTGAATTTGCGGTTGTTTATATTCAAGTGGCTCATCTAAGCACAAATCGGAGAGACAAAATGATGGTATAGTGAATTATAATGTTTTCATTATTGAATGGCTGATAAATCATATTTGAACATCATTGAAGTGTTTCAAGGCAGTTTTAATTTAGTTTGTGTTGTGAAATGTTGTATTAAGTAAATCCAGTACAGCTTACAATGCCTTAATTCATAAAATTAGAAAAAATGCCGTACAAAGACTGCATTTAGTAATAAATCCATCGAATGGGACGAAGTTGCATCCACGAATAGACCCAATTTATTGCTTATAGACCGACATTAAATCCCTCGAATGTTAACGGCATTATAAAAATAGTTGCGTAACTTTTAGTGATACATGCTACCAAATGTCTTATCAAATTTATCTTTGCAAGTGTATAACTAGTTGAATCTCGCTTACAGCTTAAAAGCTTTATGAGTTATAATGAAAAATGTGATCGCTGGTTGCATAATAGACTGAGTCAAAGGACACATACCCTACATTAATTTTTCTTCTGATTTCTAGCCATGATGATAATTGGTCACAAATATTGGTCTTCGTCTCAAATGACATGTTGGGATGTTGGAGTTTTTTGATTGATTAAATTTGTCAGAAGCAGATAATTCCGCATCTACATGAGAGGCTCTAAGAGTGACCAGTAATTTATAGCTATAGACTGTTCCAGAAAGTATAAGCACACTCTCAAAATATCAAAAAAGTCATTTTTTTTAGTTCTAATAATTCTATTTGTCAAATCATATTTGTATTTGTGTTTTATATGATATTTTACTCTCGTTTAATCAAAATATTTAATAATAGCCAAGACTCTTAACTTTTCCTCGAACTTGACCCATTAGCTTCTGCACAGTGGTACTTCCCACCATAACCACTTTTGGCCAATCTTTTTTTTTATTTTTGGATATCGTCCGCTGGCCCAAAAAGTCTCGATTGGCCATGCCTCTGAGCAGTTCGGCGGATTCATGTCTTTTGGCACGAAACATACATTTTGACTTTTGTACCATTCTAAAGTGTCCTTTGCGTAATGACATGACTCCAAATCAAGCCAAAACACTACTTGACCTTCGTGCTGCCTGATCATCGGCAATAATCGCTTCTGGAGACATTCCTCAACGTATTTCTGAGTGTTCATCGTCTCCGTTATGATGTACGGGCTAGATGTTTCACCACAATCGCATATTGCCTGCCAAACCATAACCTTTTTGCCGCATTTTTCGGTAAAAATTGCCTTCTCCGATTCGGGGATGTCTTTGTCTTCGCTTACAGTATAGAATTGTGGTCCGAGAAGCGTTTTGTAATCTAGTTTCACATACGTTTCATCGTCCATTATTATACACCCAGAATTTCTACACAATAACGAATCGTAGAGTTTGCGGGCCCGTGGTTTGACGGACGCGGCTTATTTTGGGTTACTTTTGGTTTTTTCTGTTTCCGGTATGTTTTTAGCCCAATTCTTTCTTTGGCACGCATGATGTTACTCGACGAGGTCCCTAGTTTTTTCACAAAATCCCGAACGGAAGTTGCCGGTTTTTGCTTGTAGGCATCCCTGATCTTTTCATCCGGACTAACAGGACCGGATTTTCAACCACTCTTCGGCGCATCTTCTTCCTTGACCAATTTTCTCAAGGAGATACTTTTTCGTTGTTCCAGAGTAAGACCGCGCATTTTGATAGATAACACAAAACTGAGCTTTTTTGTGATGCTATGTCATTCAGAAATGTGCAAACAAAAAGACGCAGCCAATTATGTTGAAATATTTCAATATATTCAAAGTAACCGTTAAAATAAGGTGTGCTTATATTTTCTGGAATAGTCGTTAGAACGGATATAAATGAAGAGAAAGTATGGATAGTTCCGTATAGCGTAACGGCAGGCTTGGAAATTGAAAGATACAAGTTGAATACGAGCGGAGGCATTTTAATTGTTAATTGATTGTTAATTTTGACAATACATCCATTGAATCAGTTCTATGTGATAGGATAGTGTTTATAAACCAGACCATTGCAAATTTCCGTCGCTCCTTTAACGTCTGAATATTGATAAGCATTCATCGTGCTTTATATGGCGGTAAAGAAAACATTGTCCATCTTAATTTGCGTAGTGCGTATAATATAACATGCTGATTCAAGTCATTTTTCTTGGAAATAGAAGATACAAAGTAGATTAATAAGGCCTGTACTCGAAAAAAAATGCACCACTTTTAATCCGTATGTAAATTTTTTGTTCGTGGGTAAAAATTGATGAAAATTTGGATATAACTAGTTTGAAGTAAATTGTTTACATATGTACAAAATTTCATAATAGTCAGTTCGAAACAGCGCAGAAAAACCGAGTGCAAGGAAGCTGTATCGAGAGTGGTTTACGAAACCGATGTGTGTGGATATGGATGACAAAACCCACATCAAGGCAGACGCAAAGCAGATACTGGGGCTGAAGTTCTACGTTGCCAAATCACGGTTTGATGTTCCGAATGACATAAGGAAGAAGAAAGTGGACAAATTCGCCAAACAATATTTGCTCTGGCATGCCATATGCCAATGTGGTAAACTGAGTAAACCGTACATCACAACGGATACTATCAACAGCGAAATTTACCGCACCGAATGCCTCCAGAAGCGTCTGTTGCCCTTCCTGAGGCCCCACGGAGGCAAAACATTATTTTGGCCGGACCTGGCATCATGCCATTACGCGCGATCGACGTTGGATTGGTACAGAGACAATAGCGTTGTTTTTGTACCAAAAACAACCAACCCCTCAAATTCACCAGAGATTCGTACGGTGGAAAGATTTTGGGCCATAATGAAGGCCAAAGTTCGAAAATCGGCCAAAGTGCTTAAGAACGAGCTGCAATTGAAAAGATAATGGATGAAAGTGACCAAAATGGTCAGCTCCACCATTGCACAAAATGTAATGAGGGGTCTTAAGGGAAAGGTGCGGACTTTCAGCGATGGAAAGGAAATTGAATAAAGTAATTATGCTGAAACATTAGAAACGTACTCATAACAATAATGCACCAAGAAGCACAACACTAGCCACCGCGATCAAAATACCGATTATATTAAAATATTTTTTCCGAAATTATGACAATGACTTGATAGTTTAGTGATGGTTTTTTGTAAATATCTTCTAGAGGGATTCCAGAAATACACAGAATTCAAACATTACCACTAAGTCCAAACGGCATAACTAAAGAACATGAATACCTTTTTGACACAGCACACTCGAATGGTTTTTCACACAAAAAAACAATCCAAAAAGTAATCAACAGATGTTACCATTGCGGAAAAAATACAGAGGACAAATCACAGGTTCTATTAAAAAAAAGGTTTAAAAAAGCATAAAGCAGAGGTCACTAAAGTAAACAAAGTCAAAAACAAAGGACTCGTATACAAATTGAAATAAAAGGTAGCTGAACATAGTGTAACGAAGAAAATTTTATAAACTTAATCCACTTACAACTTTAAAGGCATATCACAAATCCAATGGGTGAAAATCAAAAACAGTACATTTTGCAGTTAGTTAAAGAGTATACTTCTCACTTAAAGTTTTTGGAACACAAAACGCGGTAAATGTCGTACCGATAACCCTGATTTTTTTTCATCTGACTTTGAGCAGATGGTTCACAACAGAACTGAAAAGCTCACTGATGCTCGATAAGCAGATTTTGAATGAGACGAAAACACCGAACTGTTTAATCTTAGCGAAGTATCGCATTCTGAATAACAAAAAATCGCAAAACTTTTCAAAACGACCTACTTAACAATGAGAGGCTCTCTAGTAAACAATTCTCTTTCGTTAATAACTAAGTTCTCTTCATTTTTCGTCGAACATTATTCAAAGATAAGGATAAAAGAGGTCAAATACGTGCCAACAAACAGCCAATCCACCAAACTGTCCAGAACTTTGCCCATTAGAGAAGTAATGGGCTCTAGTTAAGCGAAAATTCTTCCTAACTAATAAAAGAGCAAATGATACCGATAATTTCAAGAGCAGAACGAGAACCGTCACAGTGGGAGTATCTGAGGATACCGTACGGAACCTGATGGCGGGTATATCACAAGAAGTTTGAGAATTTTACACCATTGTGCTGAACTGGCCGGCTTGACGTGCCGCAAGGACTCAGTAGGGATTTTTTTTATCAAGACCCGAATCTTAGAGTCAGTTCCATTGTGGTTATATCACATAGATACAATTTCCACAGTATTTATCCATATAGGAGTTGATGACACATTTTAGCATGAAGCAACATGACAAACAAACGAGGCTTAATTGGTTTTTCAGTATTTCAGTATGGAAACGCTGGTTGACGCAGCCTGGGAAACGTTGTCAATTTGACAATGGCGAGGTAAGTGACTTCGACTGAAGATCGTGTACAAGCAGGGTTTATATACCATTCTCATTTAAAAACTAATTTCTGCACGCTTTGGCATCATCCTTGCATTTCAAATTACTTTTGCATTTTAGAGCATAGAGCAGCATTACAATTCAATACTCAATTTGTTTTTCTGCATTTCTCTTCGGTCACTCAAACTGCTTTCTTCGACTTATACAAAATTCGGTTGATTAATGAAAAGTATATACATCAAATTTTTTTTCTTTAAAATTTTATCTTTGTTGTTTGGACCGAACTTTAGGCTAGATGAGAGATTCGTGGTTACCTGACCCAAATCATGGGTGACAATTATACCTTCCTTGATGGAAATCATCAGATCGAGATCAGTGAAGGTTTAATTATATTCCGGCAGTCTCCAGTGAGTTTGCTATCCCTATTTTTAACAAACCACTAGACGGAAATCCTAATGTGTATTGCATTCTGTTCATTTCCTGTGATAAGAGCATTTCGTTGAAAGTGCTTCTGCTTACGGGTCCACATCACCGTTTTTGACCCTTCATACAACGGAATGGTGAGGATTACAGGTATGTAGAACTATGTACAGTTTGATCTTGCCATTGGGAGGAACTGTACGCCATGGCAAATCCTGCACTGGTGGTGGCTTCCCATCACATCACATCACAGAAGTTTGAGAATTTTACAGAAAGAAGGAGTAACATCTCAACTCTCAACTATTTCTAATGTAGATATATTTCTATTACTGTGAAATAAAGAATCGGTTTTGTTGAGTTATGTTTACATTTTTGTTGCTGCTATTATTTTGGTGTCTGAAATTCAACGAGGATAAGCTTCATGTGTCCCGTTATTCATTGCTTTCAGAGAATAACTGACGAATTCCAGTTAGTCTGTGGTTGTTGAACGACTTTTTATAAACCCATGTGGTAAGGCATCAATTTAATTATTATTTTTGACTTAATATGTTTACATAAACAATCGCTTCAAATAGTTTTGGGATGCAAGACATAGGGGTTCTACCACGATTATTACGTTTATCAGATTGTATTCCAGACCAAAGAACAGGAATGAGCATCTTTCTCTTTTTTTGAAAGTTTACAGGATTCCAACGATATATTTAAAAGCCAAAAGTCAATTAAAAGTGCAGTAGAATTCAGTTGCTAAAGGTTTGATAAACCTAGGAGGAATACTTTCCGGTTCAGTGTCCTAAGATGCGTTGAATTTTTTTAATCTAATAAAAACGTCATTAACATTTATTTGACTTACACTAATATCGGTTTATAAGAATTGAATTCAAAGTATTCTGAATTTTATTTATTAAAAAAAACATCCAATGAATAACATGTTTTATTATGAATTTTTAACCACCCTATCGTCAAAAATCATTCTAGATGGAAATTATCAGATTTAAGTTTAGTATTTATGTATCTTAAAAAGTTTTAAGGGCAAGATATAATATCAATTCCAATTTTTAAATTAAACTACTCAAATACGCTCTTCATATTCAAATTAGGTTGATTGCAAATGATAAAATAGTTTAAATAAAATCCTGGATTCCTATTTTTGTAAATTTCATGAGCTTTTTGCTTCAGATTTTTTAATATTTTTCTTTGTGAAACCATATCGTACAAAATATTTGATGGCGGTTATAAGTTACTTGTAAGAATATTATATTCAACTCTATGTAAAATACATGAATTGCTTTTTTGAAGTTTCATTCATTTCCTTTCTTCTTATTTCTTCAAACAAAACTATTTAATTTGTTTTTAATATTTACATTTTAACTGTTTTAAGGCGTAATATAGTTATGTACAAACGAAGAATACTCGATTGATGTGTGAAATGCATTATTCATCCATATAGGAGTTGATGATTCATTCACACTAAAGGCTACACTTAAGGGGGGACATACAGTTAGAACGAGAAAAAAAACTCATTTTTGAAAACAAAATTTCAAGGGGAAGTTTTAAATCAAACCAATCGATTTTTTTTTACAATTATAAGTGTATCCATGTTGTAAGCAGGTTTTTTTCATTTTTTTTTTCAACAAAATGGTGGCCATTAGAGTGCGTTGAAAAAGTCGATGTATTTTGCTTGTGCCGGCTCTGCTGGTCGCAGTTTAGATCTGAAACCTACTTACCTAGAAAAACTACATTAATTACATTGGCATTTAGTCGATGAATTCAAAAAATAAATTAAAAAATAAATTTTGCACTTTTGGCGTAACTTTTTTGAAAAAATCCACATTTTCTCCGCCATTTTGTCACATTTTTTCATATATAATAATAAAATATTACAATTATTTTTTATTCATCTAGAAAGTAATACTATAATGAAGAAATCCTTTAAGTTTCATCTTAATCGAATAATCAGTTTTCGAGTTATCACCGGCATAAACTCCGAAAATGCTGTTTTGAGAAAAACGCGTTGAAAGTTTTAATTATCGGTCTGTGCGCGAAGAAGGTGTCTTCGAAAAACGATGAAACGAAACACTTGGAGTTCGAATTTCGGAAAAAGGGTTTCAGGAGCGTATTTTAATGAAAATTTACTAACTTTTCATGCAATGAAAAAATGATTTTTTCGGTCATTCTAACTGTATATCCCCCCTTAAGTCAACAAGAAGTCAAGGCAACGTCCCTGCTGGTTTTCAAAGGAATAGTACACTCTACAAGTCACGAAAAATTCTTTGGGGTACCTACTTTATCGTAAACTTTACTCGAAGTTCATGCGACACTCTGTTCCAAAATTACAGGCCGAAAAGCAAAGCAGTGTCGCAGCGATCTTTTTAGTTCCAGTTATTACCGCGTATTACCAGATGGTTCTGGTATCACATTAAGTCGGATTTGATGGTTTTCCTTATCATTTCAATCGATTGTGCAACCTCTCACATTCGCATTCTCCCCATCAGAGTGATTCAATTGGGTTCCCATAAAATGTTTATATCATTGTGTATCCATTTATGTAAATGAAAAATACTACAAGCATTTGTATCTATTATATATGATCATCATTCGGTTGATCCTGAAATGCAAGAAATGTTGTGAAGTGTTAAAGTGTAGAGCTTTGTGGTTTCACGCTTAAGTATGTTTTCGTTTATGTTCAGCGATAGCAGCAATTTACCAAAATTATGATGTGCAGTATCCTGAAAAAGTTTATTAAATCTATTTAAATTTTACAAAACTAACATTTATAATTTATACATTTGAATTAATTTTTGCTGGCCTGATTGTTATTGCACTTGAGTTAGGAAAACAAGGAAAATTTAATTAAATGGGAGTTTCAGACACATGGACATACAATCAGTTATGTTTTTATCATCCACGATATAACAATTTTATCAAATATAATAATATTTTGAGTGATGATAGAATAATGACAACCCAAGTAACACAATGTTGTCATCATTTTTTGCCACAACTTGATTTTGACACAATTTTGTCTTAATGAAAATAATGTAACTGATAAACAACAAGTGTACTGCTAGGGACAGATTGAACTATAAAATCAGACGCTAGCTAAATGGCACACAGCTCTGCATGAATTAGATCAGCTTAGATTTGGTGAAATGTCCATTTGGAAATGAAAAATACATTCAGTAATAAGTGCAAAAGCCTACCACAGATTCCGTTGCAGCTTCTTGTATTCAAGGCACTAAATACTTCTAAATCGTGAGAGGAGAAAAAAGTTTTAAAATGATAATTGGACATGTAGGATAATTAAAAGTATACCTATTAATAAAAAATTTAAAAAAATATTTTTATGTTAAAATATAAATATATGTATATATATATATAAATCACTAGTTATGATAAAAATATTAATGGTAAGGAATAAACAGTGTCATATAAGATAATAAATAATGATTATATTATAATATGTTAGTATATATATTTTAGTTCACAAAGTTTACATTCTGTGGGCAATTTTACAATTTTATAAGTTTGGTGAATTTTATTGATCCTCTTAACAATATGTTTTGCGGTAATCCGCACAATTTTATCGATTATTTCACAAATTTATAATGGTACAATTTTGCCATTTCATTGCTTAATTTTATACAAACTATGGATCTCATTGTTGAACTTTATGGATAAATTTCATTTTTTATGGATTTTCATCAGAACTTTACGGGTCACAAATACCTTCTTTATGGAACGAATTTAATTTTTTTTGGGTCATTTCTCCAATTTTAGTTGCAGGACTGCCATAGCTGTTCAATTAAAACGGCCTTCAGCAACTATGAAGCCATGATTATTTTTGGTAAGCAAAGAACTAGAACGATGACTACCAAGAATCTACTTTCAAAATTAACTTAAATAACATAACATAGCGTGATTTGGAGTCACTTGTGAGGGATGGCGTAAAGGAGCCTCTTGTGCAAAGCAATAAACTAATTCATTATGGATCATGCAATAAATTGCTATTTTAACTCAACGTAGACCCTTAATCTCTTTTCTCTGTTATGGTGACTTTGAGCCAGCTCAGCTGGTTTGTCACCTTATTCAGATCCTTTGAACAAATAGCAGAGAAAACACCGCAATACTAAATACTGGTTTCATCAAACCATGGCGTTCCAACAGAAGAATGCAGTTAAGTTCCTTAACATCAAACATAAAAGTTCCTAAAAGAAACTTTCTAACAATGACGACAAGGCCTCTTCAGTAGCTCATGTAAAGGGCTCTGCCTTTAATCATCGCACAGAAGCAATACATTTTTCGAAGCTTCCATTTTTGTCCGGTTGCCTAAAATGTGAAATACATACAAAATAGAACTAAATGCTCAATTGTGCCCAATTTAAAAAAAAGTCCTTTCTACCTTTATTTTCATGTCCACAGAGTCTCCTGAATTCATTCGTCTCGCCAGGAATACACATCATAAAAGCTGAAATAAAACAAATTCTCTGTGATCCGATGCGGTAGGGACGCGTGTGGGTGTTTTCGGAGGTGCAGGGAGCAAGCAAGTTAGGCACACCGAAAGGAAGATGAAACGATGTGCTCTTGATTCTTTTTATGACTTCCAACACGGAAGCCAGCGGGAGCTAGAAAACTAATTAAACGGGGACTGCCTCCGTCCCAGTTTACCTACTTTTTTTTCTTGCTCCCTTTCTCTCTATCTCTCATTCGGCATTTAGGTCCTGGCAATAAAAATTAAGGACAAGTGTGTTAGTAGGTGTATGATTCGGAGCAGCGTGGGATGATTACTGTCTATTTGGTAGAGAAAGGTGTTGTTTATTTCATAGCAAGATGTTGTATGGTAGTATGTCGTGATTGTTTTGGTTGCATACAGTTTGGAGACTTCAACTGATTGAGCGACGAACTTCTACCTTTGTTCTTCTCATTATGCAAACGAAAACAAAAACTAGTTCAGATCACCCAACGAACCATCCAACGTTTTATCGCAAGAAGGTGACTTATCTTAATTTCAGTTTAAAACATTCCCTCGTTACGTGGGCAAAGAGAAGTGCCTCAAGAGGAGAAAGGTTTAACAAACAAAAAAATGCAGCATCGTACAAAAAAAAAACAACTCGAGAAGCATGGAGTAAAAAAACGACAGCCTCCAAGAAAACATCAACAAAACCACGCAGAAGAAGTCAGAACTTAAACTCCACAAGAATACAACGGAACAGACGAGAGGCAGCTTAAAAAAAGGCCAACACAGCATCCGAAAGAGAATCGACCGGCGGGCAACGAACGGAACAACGACAACGACGACGACGACCACTTTGGAACGTCCAAAACATACAACATCACCAAGAAGACGATGACGCAGTTCTACCGTTCCCAGCAGCAAGATCACGAATAGCCTTCTTCTGCCCAAGCCGCACCAAGAGGAAAGATTAAAGACCGTCTGAACATTTTGCTGCTATTGCTGTTGTTGTTATTGTTCGTTTTGCTCTCCAGCTTTGCTGGTTCCACCTTCCTTGCGGGCAGTGCTTCTTCGTGGTCTTACCTATCCTTCTTCCTCCATTCCATGTATTCAACTGACTTTGGTACTTATTCTTCGGCTTGTTTTTATTTTTTTTCTGCTTCTTCGCCGTCGTTTTCTTAGCCACGCTCTCAGAGTCTACGGCAGGAACCGAAAAATAACTTTTATAAACACATTACAAACCCGCCTAAGCTCTTCTCCTTGGCGATTACTGTTCTGCTCGATCGGGTCGAAAGGAAAATGTTCGGTTGACGGTGGATGTTGGTATGATTTTATAGGATATCATAGTTTTAAGTATTTGCGAGGAAATTTATTTCATTTGATAAAGACTCTCTGCTAGTTTACCATCAAATACACTGTATTAGCAATATAGGTCACTTCACATTTTTTAAGACGACCCTTTTTCTTGCGCTTGTGGCGCCATAAGTGAGAAACGTGGCAACTACTAAATGCGTATGCTCAATCTTTTGTTATATCTAGCGTAATATTCCAAAAGTACTCAACAGACAAATTGAAATGAATCACAAATTATTAAACTAAAGCTTTAACTAAGAAAAAGGATTTCCGAGATTTTTTCCGCAACCCCGACTTGTTGCCAGCTGCAAATGTCATGACATAAGAAACACGAAACTATGGTTTGCTACAACTTGAACAGGATAGGAAAAAGATCGTCTGTTGAAAAGAAAGTGAGATTTACGGCTTGCAATTATTATGTTTGATTATCATAACATGATTTCCAAATATTACAAAATAGAGATACTTTGATCCAATTAGATACAATTTTGGCCTGAAAATGATCCTTACACGCACTGAGAAAAAAACCACAATATATTTTTGATCTAAGTTCGCAACATTTTACTGTCGGCAAATGGTTGGGACAAACACATATCGATCTGCTTTTTTGTTGCTAGTTTTTCATAGTTTTTGAAGATAAATTGATTTCTTGGCCCTAACACAATGACATCGGAAACGAAACCGAATTTAAATCATATTTGTCAACCTGGTCAACCTGGTCAGATACCTGAATGACTACTCCTGGCTCAGCCAGATACCTAAATGACTACTAGACCTTCGGAATTTCTGACTTCGAGACTTCTCGAGAGGGCTTTGAGATTTCTTAGAATTTTTGTAGAGTTGATAGTTTGCAATCTTATTAGAGATATGTTGTTACGTCAAAAAGCCATTGGGACAATTGAAGAAGCCATCGAAACTTCCGTAGGCGCCTCTGAGGCTTCTAGATTAGCCTATCAAATTTCTGGAGATTTTTCTTGCTCCTCTGTATTTCTGAAGAAACCCTTAAGTTACCGGGTAAAGCCCGCAGAAGAAACTTTGAAAATTTTGGAGAAAATTTGAAGAGTTCTGGAATCTTCTTCTTGGTCTTTTGAGTTCCTGGATAAGCTACTAAGTTGTCAAAAAGGCATTCGAAAGAATTTCTAAAACTTCTAGAGAAGCCCTTGTGAGATCTGAAGCCTCACAGTTCTGGTTAGACCTCCGGAACTTCTGGAGAAGCTTCTGAGAGTTCTAGAGAAGCCTTTTAAATTTCTGGAAATTCTTCTGGCTCTTCTGAATTTCTAAGGAAGTCATCAATTTTCCTGAAGAGACGTGAAGCCTCAAATTTCTATTTAGACCTTCTGAATTTCTGGAGAAGCCTCTGAGATATCTCGAGATGGCTTTGAGTTTTTTAAAAATTTTGTCGAGAAACTCTCAAAGTTACGTGATAAACGTCTTGACTTGATTGTCTGATAGTTTGCAATCTTATTAGAGATAGTCATGTTGTCATGTCAAAAACCCATTGGGACAATTGGAGAAGCCATCGAAACTTCCGTAGGCGCCTCTGAGGCTTCTAGATTAGCCTATGAGATTTCTGGAGATTTTTTTTCCTTCTGTATTCTTGAAGATACCATTAAATTACCGGGTAAAGCCCGCAGAAGAAACTTTGAAAATTTTGGAGAAGATTTGAAGAGTTCTGGAATCTTCTTCTTGGTCTTTTGAGTTCCTGAATAAGCTACTAAGTTGTCAAAAAGACATTCGAAAGAATTTCTAAAACCTCTAGAGAAGCCCTTGTGAGATCTGAAGCCTCACAGTTCTGGTTAGACCTCCGGAACTTCTGGAGAAGCTTCTGAGAGTTCTAGAGAAGCCTTTTAAATTTCTGGAAATTCTTCTGGCTCTTCTGGATTTCTAAAGAAGCCTGAAAATGCCTGCGGAAAAAACATTTTTAAACTCTTGGAGAAGTCTCTGAGAGATTTGAAGCCTCAAACTTCTATTTAGACCTCCGGAATTCGTGAAGAAGCTTCTGAGAGTTCTGGAGAAGCCTATGTTAATTTCGGAGAAGCTCTGATTTTTCTGGAGAAGCTTCGCAGTCTTCAGCATTACAGCATAAGACACTAGGTTATCGTAGGAGGAGCTTGTTAATGTTTTGGTGAAATTGGTAATTTTGGTGAAACCTCAACCTTTTGTTTAATTCACTTTAAGTAGCTCAGACAAGATAAAGTTTTGTATTTATGTTGGCGGAACTAATTCAGTTGTCACTGTTTGATATTTACCGTTTTCGAAACCGATGTAAGAATGAACATAAGTACAGCGAATACAGTGCATTACACATCTGGCTAGGTAAAGAGTAAGTTGAAGCACAATTACTAGGAGTAAGAAAAGCACATTTTGACGACTCTGCGTTATTCTCAAAAGTGCTCTGAGAAAAATAATAAGGCTTGCTTCATTTAGAATTGGAACAAACTTTTGCTCATATTGTGGCGCTCCTGGGGGACGGATTTGGGAGCTCTTGGCGCCCACGTGTCGGGAATTTTGTCAGCTTCACGTATGTATTTTTGACATTCCGCAAATCGACTGTACTTTGTAAACAATCAACATGGAAGCCGAAAGAAGGGAAAAAATTGTGCACAGTTATTTGGAAAATCCATTGTGGTCTGCATCTAGGCTAGCTAAACAGCTGAAATTGCCAGAAATACCGTATGGCGCGTTATCAAACGGTATAAGGAAACATTGACGACGATTCGGAGACCTCAAGCCAATCGTCGGAGTGAAACTGTCGACCTGAAACTGCGTGGTAAGATTTTGAAGACGATTAAGAGGAATCCCAATCTGTCGGACCGTGATTTGGCCAGAAAATTCGGTGTTGCCCATAGTACCGTGACAAGAACTCGACTCCGAGAAGGAATCAAGTCGTATCGAGCTAGCAAACAGCCAAATCGGACCATAAAACAGAATAGTGTGGCCAAAATCCGTGCTCGGAAGCTATACGACCAGGTGCTGACCAAGTTCGACGGGTGTCTTCTGATGGACGATGAAACCTATGTCAAGGCTGACTTCGGGCAAATCCCAGGTCAAAAAATTTACTTGGCAACGGCTCGGGAGGATGTTCCAGCCAAATTTAAATTTGTTTTTGCCGACAAATTTGCACGAAAATTCATGATTTGGCAGGACATTTGCAGCTGTGGCAAAAAAAACGAAAGTTTTCGTTACAAATACGACAATGACGTCGGAACTATACCAAAAAGAGTGTCTCCAAAAACGAATTTTGCCGTTCATTCGATCCCACGACCATCCCGGAATGTTTTGGCCAGATTTGGCAAGCTGTCATAACAGCAAAGTCGTTCAAGAATGGTATGCAGAGAAAGGGGTCCAGGTTGTTCCGAAAAACCTTAACCCACCCAACTGCCCCCAGTTCCGCCCTATTGAGAAATACTGGGCAATCATGAAGAGGAGACTCAAGGCAAAGGGAAAGGTTGTCAAAGACATCAATCAGATGAAGACCTGGTGGAATAAGATAGCTAAAACGATGGACGAAGAAGGTGTGCGCCGCCTAATGAGCAGTGTTACAGGAAAAATTCGAGAATTCCTTCGAAACCGTGATGAATAATTTTATCCGTATTTTTTCTTAAAACTATGAAGAAAACGCTACATTTGTATAAAAAAAGATATTGAATTCAATAATAAATAACTGAAATCCAGGCAATTGTTTTTGTTCCAATTCTATCTGAAGCAAGCTTTATGGTAGTACCGACATGGTCAAGATGACTATCAAACTATCAAACTTTTCTCCTTGTGAGCAAACAATACTCATGAAAAGTGTATATAAGTTTTTAATTTTTTAAGAGCTGTTTTTGTCTTGAGTACGACTTCTCGTAAATATTCAACAATTGCATGGTCGCACTTTCCTCAAATCAAGCCATATTTGTTTAAACCTGCATTTTCTAAACACAATAATTCAAGTAATTGGTCCCACGCACTTCTCAACCTACACCCGAAGAACATTCATTCACCCCTTCAAGGTGGATCGCTCGCATCGCCTTTTATAGCCGTTGTTGCCTCTGCCGGTGGTGCTGCTGTTGCTGCTGTTATAGCTGCTGCTGCTGCCGCTTACTGCTTATGGCTGCTGGATGACTGCCGTAGCATGGTGTTTGTTGGTGGGTCGGTATAGGATGCTGCAAAAGCAAAGCCACGACCGCGAAGACCACGACGCCCCCCCACAGCCGTCCTCTTTGGACCCTTCAATTCCCCAGCTCGGCTCAGCCGATCGATCTTCGACCACAGCCACAACCACCGCGGCACAGCATCACAATGATCTTGGACTCGCGCGCGCGCGTTTTAGACACTCTCTCTCAAACTCTCGATCTCTTCTCTCATCCTGTGTCGTCGTCGTCGTTGTTGTTGTTGTCGTTGTCAAGATCGTCATCTGTGTCTCGTGCTCAGCACACATATAATACTGAGAGAAGCTTTTAAACGAGCTCAACAAGTAGTGGTTGCTGTCGGTGGTACAACCACCAGTATAGGTGATCACGGTTGTTTTTGAGCTTTTAATGGAGAGACAAATTCCTTCCAGATTTGGTTCAACTTACTTAGAAACAAGATGAGTACAACCATGTTCTTTTTGTTATTGAGTCACTCCAATTTGTTTATCAATCACACAGAGAAAAAAACAATTATAAGCAATACCGTATTCCAAAATATTATACAAACCTATATCGTGTGATCATAAATCTTGCGTAAATTTGAGTGAATGGCCATACACATGAATGGAACACTAAACAACTTTGACCTCTTAATAGTTTTTTGGAAATGTACTATATGTCATTGGAGTTCAGTTAAGTCAAATTATTTTTTCACGATCCTACACAGAAAAAAATAATTAATTTTAACATGCGCGTAAAATTTCCCCTCGTTTGATTCCAAGCCACAGGAGGCGTAGAACCAACGCAATTGGTTGTAGTCTACAACAATGTTTGCAATCTTTCATACAACAGGCTTGATTCAGGCGTTATCTGGCTTAAATTTACATAAAAATATCCCATTATTTTCTGCCAAATCTAGCATTCCCTTTATGTGCATTACATAACGCAGAAAACTCAATGTCACTTTTTATCTGTGTATGTAGAACAACTTTGACGTGTAGGAACGGCGAATTTCGTTTGAAACAAACCAGATGAGGTTCTTTATTAGTTCAAGGAAAAGTGGTGAGAAGATTTGCAAACATACGCTCTTTAAAAGTTCAATTACCCATACAAATCGGCATTAACATTTCCTAAAGGATACAAAGGAAAAAAATTATGAACTTTAACAGGCGCGTAAAATCTCCCCTCGTTTAATTGCAAGCCAAAGAAGGCGTAAACAACAAAAAAGTTTGCAATCTTCCAAGCGCCGTACAACAATGTTTGCAACTTTCATTTCGATTTCGATTTCGAAATACTACCTCACAATACTTCTATTCAATTTTCACAGCGTGCGATAACGGACCTATCAATACTTTCACTCAACAACTTTGTTCTAGCAAAAAAAAGTGCTGTCTATTCTTAGAGCCTCATGGTGATGAGAAATTATTTCCTTCTCAAACAATATCACCATAGATCCCGCAAATGGGAAAATACAAAAAAAAAAAACTATATCAGTGAATTTTACATGTTCAACTATTCCGCAAGAGTATTCATAACATTACACGTCAGTTTTAAATTCAGCTACCACCTCTAAAGTTACTTTGATTTCAAAGTGAGTCATGTAATAATAGTTTTTCTCATAATTTTACGTCATTTACCGCGTTCACTTTTTGTGCATTATTGTTTGCAAAATTTTACGTGTTTATTTTTATCGGTGCACTAAATAATTTAATTTAAACAAGTTTGATTGTTAAGAATTCCGAATAATCAATTTACCACGTATTCGTTTTCTTCTCTGTTCACACTCTTAGAAAATTTTACAGGATTCGGTAATTTTTTACCGAACTTTCAACAGCTGAACTTTCGGTAAACCGATTTACCGGATTTCGGTGAAATTTTACAGTATTCCGGTAAAAAAATTACCGGAACTTGTCAAATTTTACCAAATTCCGTTGAATCGGATTACCGAACTGTTCAGCTGTTGAAAATTCAGTACAAATTACCGAATACTGTGAAATTTTCTATGTGTGCACGTATTTAAAATTCGTGTGAACGACCTAATACAAAAATAAATTTTTGAGGTTTAGTTATTTGTTTAGTATTTTATAATCGCATTCTTAGAAAAAATCTTGTAAATTTAAGTCTACTAGGATGCACAAATAACGAGCGGCCAATTAGATAGAAGTTTGAGTCTTTTCCACAATTTACAAGTCCATATAAAACCGAAATGATAACTCACATGAAATGACGTGAACATAAGCTGAGGAACAGAAAATAACATTTTTCAAATGCTGCTACTGCACCGATAAAAAGAAACATTGAATTTTCTGCTTTATCTAATGCACATAAAGAGAATGCTTGAGTTGGCAGAAAATAATGGAATATGTCAGGTATATTTAAACTTGATAACGCCTGAATCTAGTCTGTCAGTTTAAAGATTGCAAGCATTGTTGTGTGGCACATGAAAGATTGCAAACAATTTTGTTGTTTGCCCCTCTTTTGGCTTGGAATTAAACGAAGGGAAATCTTACGCGTATGTAAAAAATAATTATTTTTTCTGTGTGTATATGCAAATGCAAATGTTTCTTGATGTTTGATTCCAAGGATCTAGTTCAAATTTCCGGTTGTAAAATTTAATAAACAAAAAAGGTTCTCAATGTCATGGATTGTCGTGATAAAAATTAGCTCAATCTTATCCTGTAGGACAAGTTTTGTTCCCTTCTCTCCAAATGCTTGAGAACATTCAAAATGTTACGATTAGTGAATGTACACTGAGGTATTTTTTTGCACGGTTTATTATACGGGTTGTTTTCGGCGATAACTTCAGAACGGTACAACTTATCGACCTTATTCAAATCACATTTTACGTTTTGGGCCTATGGTAATTATATGGGAATTTTTCAAAAAATTCCCTTATTTTGGTAAGAATACTCAAACTTTTAAAAACTGTATTTTGACCATTGCATGAAAAGGTAACGCATACAAACAAAATCCGAGCAATATAAAATGTTTAAGCATGTGAATTTATCACCTCTATTTAGTCTTTTTTACACAGTTCCGTACTAAACGTGGAACGTATCCCCCGTGCAAATAAAAACCTTTGTGTATAAGAAAATAAATTATCACCGAAAAAAAGTGAATTTGCAAACATTCCTTTTCTTTTCCTTAAACCCCAAATTTTCCTTCTAAGACTGCACCTTTAATTATCGAGCATTACCTTTTACGTTACGTTCGATTAAGTTCGATCTGTTATGCATTTTAAGCAGCATGAAGTAATCGTTTTATGATTTACCACTGAAGAGAGCAAATTTGAACAAGTTACTTGTCGTGACGCGTGGAACCGACTGCGTTAAAAATAATGCCAAAGACAACGAGCATGTAAATATAAGGTTTTCAATCCCCAGTATTCAGTTCAGTGAATAACTTTTTATGCTTTACGGATTGAGATTTCAGAAAACCAAATATATTCTACACAGATGAAAATAAACATGTCAAATTATGCCAACAATAATGAGCATGGGTGTGGTTGACCGCCCGATGTTGCTATTCCGTTGTTGCCAGGTCTGCTGTTATTACCCAGAGAACCAGCAGATGATGCTTAGGACTAACATACATCTTCAATGTAAAAAAACTGGTGATCCAAGCTAAGGCAATGCCGGCGCCGGCTTTCAAGTGATGCATTTGAATTTTTTTTTACCGATTTCGGATTTTAACCTAATTTAAACCAACAGCAAAAATGCTATTGAGGCCACTCACAAAGTGTGATTGTGGTTTTTCATTGGGAAAACAAAGTGATTTTCAATAATGCTGAAAAGCCGATTTGGACCGATTTTAACCAACAGTAAGGATGCTATTGGAGCCACTCACAGAGTGTGAAAGTGGTATTTCATTAGAAAAACAAGGCAGTTAAATTAAAAAGCCTGAGAGCCCATGTAGACCGATCTACACCAACAGTACGGATGCCGTACACTTACAAAATGAAAAAGTGGTTCATTTGTTCCAAGATAGGGTGGCCCGACGAGCATGGCGAACGAATAATTTGGATCACAATTAATTATGTACCTCACCACCGACCCATCTTAACAGGTGAACCAGGACTTATCATGCTCACTCGACCACTCACGCTACGAACCAGAGGAAACCGAAACAATAGACAAAACGCTACGCCCGATAACAAAATATTGCGGAACAAAGTATCGACACAACCGATCTAACCGATTCAACTGATGGTCGACGCATACTTATTAAAAATAAATTTTATTAATATAGATACAATGGATAACAATTACCTGTCTTGCTCCTCATCCTGGAGAGCACTTAGTACCTCACGAGTTGCCTGTACCCAACTCCGCAAGAATTTGGAACGAGTTGTTGACAATTTAAGAACATTGGGTCGAAATGATTATTTTCAGCACTGATTCTATCCCGAGTCAGTTCTTTCAAGTATGTAATCCAACCCTGTCCCAGTCCACGATAACTCACACACTCATGTTGTTCGTGGGTCGCTTACATGTCAACTTTTTTTGTTTACAGCGGTTTGAATGCATTAACTTATAGGTAGCCCACACGGAGATAGCTATTGTTAAATTTCGCTTTTTTTTCTTGGTCCATATTCTCACTAATTTTAGCTTCCAAGGCATGGTCTAAATTCGTGTCCATGTTTCTGTCCGCGTCTTTACGGGAATATCTCGGATAAAACCATCCCTTATATGGTTGAACAACAGTTAGAAAGAGTTACTGAAAATCCACACAAAAAGGTTATTGTGTTCAGAATAGTGCAGATAGAATAGGATTTTTTAGTACTGGTGAGCTGGGCTAAAACCATGTGGGGGACATGTGATATTTCACCCAGGACAGGTCCGTCCAGCGGGCCTTTTTGTTTTTCTATGGTGTAAGTTGCTTCACCAGATCTCTGTCTGGTAGGCACATCTTTAGGAGGATCTCGAGTACGACGTACCAGTACCAAAAGACTGGAAAGCGTCAATTGTTTTGGTCGAGCCATAAAGACTGTATTCGATGAAATTTGGACACACGCAATTGTTCGTAACTTTTTAGCGTGTGGGTAAAAATTATTGAAATTTTAACTGAATGTATTTCATTGTGTCAATTGTGTTATGAATTTCCTCCTTGAAAATCGGTCGAGTGATTTCAGTGATAGCTTCGAATGAAGAAATAGTGCGTCAACAAATTTTGGGCACTCACTTCAAAAACCCAAACGCTTCTCATCGATGGATCGGAAAACAGCTCGGAATCGCACATTCAACCGTATCTCATGTGATCATAACGTTCAAGGACCGTAAGACAACCAAGCGGAAAAATGGTAGTGGCAAAAAACGTGGCACATCAAATCCGGAGAAGGCCAGGATGGTATTGAACCAATTTAAGCGTTATCCCAACATTTCGATCAGGGATGTTGCGAAAAGGCAAAGTTTCAGTTTGTTTTGTGCAGAAAACAATGAAACGTTCTGGATTACATGTGTGCAAGGTCCAGAAGGCACCGAACCGGAGCGATAAACAGAACTCGGTGGCCAAAACTCGTGCATGAAAACTGAACAGGAAGTGGCTCACAAAACCGTTCTGCATTGTGATGGACGATGAGACCTACATTAAAGCCGACACCAAACAAATGCCAGGACAGGAACACTAAGTCGCCACCTCTAAGTTGGCCGTTCCGGAGAGTGTACGGAAGAAGAAACTGTCGAAATTCGCCAAAAATTCCTTGTCTGGCAAGCGATCTGCAGATGTGGCAAAATGAGTCAGCCCTTCATCACCTCTGGGACCGTCAACGGACAAATCTACAAGGACGAATGCCTCCAAGAACTATTTCTGCCCTTCTTGAGATCTCACGATGGCCCGACACTGTTTTGGCCGGATTTGGCATCTTGTCACTATTTCCGGCCCGTCCTAGACTGGTACAAAGATAATAATGTAGTTTTTGTACCAAAATACGTCAACCCTCCAAACACTCCGGAACTTCGCCCAATTGAAAATTTTTGAGCAATCATGAAGGCAAAGCTCGTTAAAACTCCAAAACTGATAGAAAATGAACTTGAACTAAAGAAAGTGTGGTTAAAAGTAAGTAATCAAGTCATCCTATCATTGCCCAAAATTTGATGAAAGGGGTCAAGGAAAAGGTGCGGGCATTTGGGTTGGGAGAAGAGGTTCAATAAACCAATGATGTCAAAACTTAACCATTTAGTAATACTTTATTTCCAGAAAGTGTGAAAAGAATCGGACTCAAGGAAAATTTTTGATGACCCATTTTGTGTGTCCAAATTTTATCGAATACAGTCTTTAGGTTCTGGTTTCCCCGCCCGACTCCACGATGCTCAACACAAAACCGAATTCCGGGATCTGCGTCCAGGTAACCTTGTCCACATTCACAGAGATTGCTGTCTCCCAGCCCAACACGGAACATATGAGCGTTTATTGAAAAATGATTGGACATCACACGAATGAAGTCTCGACTCACATCCAATCCCCTGAACCAAGCTTTATTCGACGCTTTGGAGGTTATAGAATGTAAGCTTCTGTTGAAGGCGATATGTCAGTCATAAATATCACCTTCAGCGCCCACCTTTGCGAGCGTGTCCGCAGTTTCATTGCCAGAAATCTTACAATGAGATGATATTCATACAAAGGTGATAATAAAAGAACGTGAAGATGAAGCACTTAGAAGGTGATCCGGTGTTAGTGAGGAAATAATTTCTAGCGTTAAGTGTATTGCCGCTAATTCACCGAAAAAAACAGAATAAGGAGCTTGAAATTTTCGTTTAACGTTTTAAAATTCATTGTATATGCCAAAGCCAGCAGACTCCTCTACCAAAGACCCGTCAGTGAAAAAACATTTTAGTGGAATCAGCTTGGCCAAAATTTGCAGCAAATATTACCGGAGCAATCGTAGGATGATGAGTGTAGTAGATAATGAAAAATATTAAATAAATAAAGAAACATACCTGATTACTTGATAAGGAAAATCACGAGAAGTATAATCAAAACAAAAAACACGCTGAATTGACACTTACCGCCCCATTGAAATATGCTGGGTCCTAATGAAAATAGTATGGATTTTAATGATAGTGTGTAACTTTGCTACACTGAAAATAATTCCATGGTTCTACCGACAGTTAAATCATGGTCAAGATGACTATTACATCAAATGTTTACATTAAACATGAAAATTGTAGAACTCACCACGTTCATGGTATTATTGACTATGGTCATGGTTACAAGGACTATTCCAACAATATAGTGAATGTGAAATCAATTATTTTTATCATGGTCATAGTCGGTTCAAAAGCACCATACTGCTGTAGTTATCCTAACCCTCCTGAATGGTAAAATTAATTATAAAACATTTCCCTGTGCATAAAAACTAGCTATGAAGCCATATATGAAGCCATTATTGAACCGATTAGTAAAGTTTGCACATTAGAACAGATTGGTCTCCGACGATTTTCACGGTTCTGTTGTATTGGTTATCGGGAATGTTCGAGAGAGTGAAACGATTACCAAACTGTGTGCGTGTTTTGCGTGTATAAATATCGATTGTGATGGTACTGTGATCGAGTGGTTTTGGTCATTATGATTTAGCTAGTTAATTAAGACCTATATAGTTAGTTCATCATATGCGTCATATCACCTTGATGTCGGTTTTGATATCGGGCATAGTGCGTTATCTATTGTTTCGGTTATTTATTGTTTGGTGGAGTGAGTGTTTGTTAGATGCTTTGTTGCAAACTGCCTTTACTTTCGGGAATAGCTCGGTATCTATTTATTTTGATCAAGTGAGCATGAAAAGTCGTGGTTCACCGGGTTATGGGTCAGTGGTGAGTACATAATTAATTGTGATCCAAATTATTCGTTCGCCATGCTCGGCGGGCCACCCTATCTTGGAACAAATGAACCACTGTCCCATTTTTCAAGTGACTCCAGTGGCATCCGTACTAATGGTGTAGATTGGTCCAAGTTGGCTCTCACGCGTTTAGATGAATTGACTTGTTTTTCTAACGAAATAAAGGGTGATACGGTCAAAATTTGGTCAAGGGAAAACGCGTGTTAATCGGTGAAATCGTTTATTTAAAAAATCAAATTAAATTTCTTTTTCAAGTTCAATTAGTATAAAATTCAGGAAAAATATTCAGTTAGGCTTCCTTTTTTTCCAAATCCGAATTGCCGGGCCTTACGCTTAACCCCTGCCATCAGATTTTGTACAGCCACCTTGTCCACCTTCTTCGCCGCAGAAAAGCCATTTTGCCTTGAACTGCTGCTCGTCCTTAGCAGTTTTTTTGGTCTTCTTTACACAGATAAAAAGAAACATTGAATTTTCTGCGTTTCTAATGCACATAAAGGGAATGCTAGATTTGGCAGAAAATAATGAGATATTTTATGTAAATTTAAGCAAGATAACGCCTGAATCAAGCCTGTTTTATGAAAGATTGCAAACGTTGTTGTATGGCGCATCAAGGACTACAACCAATTGCCATGTTTACGCCTCCTTTGATTTGAAATTAAACGAGCGGAAATTTTACGCGCTTGTTAAAATTAATTATTTTTTTCTGTGTAGGTTCCGCTTGACAATAGCCCAGTATTTCTCAATTGGGCGGAGCTCTGGCGTGTTGGGAGGGTTCTTGTCCTTGGGAACCACCTGCACGTTGTTGGCGGCGTACCACTCCATGGCCTTTTTACCGTAATGGCAAGATGCCAAATCCGGCCAAAACGGTACGGAACAACCGTGTTTCTTCAGGAAAGGCAGCAGACGTTTATTCAAACACTCTTTCACGTAAATTTCTTGGTTGACAGTCCCGGAAGCTATGAAAATGCTGCTTTTCACACACCCAGCTTGTTTGCGGCATCTCGGAGAGATAGGTTAGGGTTTCGCTTGAAACTACCGGCAACTCTCTTTGTCGTCTCAGCGGCTTCCGGTTTTCGATTTCTCCCCGATCCAGACTTCCTGGCTGTCGACAAACGTTCCCCAAACACTTTAATTACATTTGTAACTGTACATTTGGCAACTTTTAGCGATTTTGCCAACTTTGCGTGCGAGTAGCTCGGATTTTCGCGATGTGCGAGCAAAATTTTGATACGCTGCTCTTCTTGCTTGGACGGCATTTTGACAACTGAAGAGTGAATTCCAAAATCAAAATAGGAGCAACATTCTACACAAACACACCTTCAAAATGAGGGGTGTTCAGGTTTTTTAAATGCAAAATTGAAAGAAATACGTCGAGCTGATATTGACCAAATTTTGACCGTATCGCCCTTTACCACTAACACACTTTGTGAGTAGCCCCCATAGCATCCTTACGGTTGGTTTAAACCGGTTCAAATCGGAAATAGCTACTTATTTTACTTGACAGCTTATCGTTAACCAAAACGAACTCAGCTGCTACCCAATCCTGTTATCCAAAATCACAGTGATTTTTCGTAGAAGTGCAGAGGTGTTCTCGGCTTCCAATAAAGCGTGTATCACGTCAACATATTCCTACCCTTTCCTTACTTGACCTGCATTCGGACGGCACCGGCGCCGGTATTGCCTTAGTTTGAGATCACCAGTTTTTACACATTGAAGATGCGTGTTAGTCCCAAGCATCATCTGTTGGTTCTCTGGGTAATAACAGCTGATCTGGCAAAAACGGAGTAGCAACTTCGGGCGGTCAAACATGCGCATGGTCATGCTCTTTTTTTGTACGGATAACATTCAGACACCCTGTTTAATATGAACCAAAGTGAGCCACACAGAAAAAAATAATTAGTTTTAACAAGCGCGGAAAATTTCCCCTCATTTAATTCCAAGCCAAAGGAGGCGTAAACAACGCAATTGGTTGTAGTTTTTGATGCACCATACAACAATGTTTGCAATCTTGCATACAACAGGTTTGAATCAGGCGTTATCTGGCTTATCTGGCTTAATATCCCATTATTTTCTGCCAAATCTAGCATTCCCTTTATGTGCATTAGATAACGCAAAAATATCAATGTTTCTTTTTATCAGTGCATTTTTCGAATCCATCTCTGGCTTTTATGCACACTTACCAACAGCTTAAGCGAAAAAACGTTCATAATAATATGAATGGAAATTAAATTCTGTCAGAAACGCTTACCACTGCTAGCATTTTGAACAGCTTGAAATGTACACTGAAACAAATGTGTATCAAAATATACACACACAACAACACACTACCACATGCTCACAAAGTTGGTTTGCGAAACCGGTAACACACAGTTTGAAAGAAACATGTAATTTTCTACGTTATCTAATTCACATGAATGGAACGCCAGATTTGACATAAACTAATTGAATATGTCTCTTTTAAAATTAAGCCAGATAACGCCTGAATCTTGAATTGAAGATTTGAATTATTTTTGTACGGCGCATGAAAGATTGCATGCAATTTTGTTGTTTACGTTTTTTTTTTGGCTTGGAATCAAACGAGTAGAAATTTTATGCGACTGTTAAAGTTCATGCATATAATGGGGATGATTCAGCAGAAACTAATTGAATTTAACATGTAAAATTAAATTGGAGAGCGCCTGGATCCAATCTGTTGTTTGGAAAATTGCAAACAAATGGCGTATGAAGAATTGCTAACAATATCCATGTCTACGCTTCCTTTTACTTGACATCAAACGTGGGAAAATTTTACGCGCCTATTAAAATTCATAATTTTTTTTTCTGTGAGCGTGAAATTTTCCATCGTTTGGTTGCAAGCGAAAATAAACAACGAAATTGATAGCACTCTTTCACACAACAGACTAGATTAAGACGATAACTGGCTTAAATCAACATAAGACAACCCATAAATATATGCCAAATCTAGCATTCCATATATATGCATTATATAACGCAAAAAATTACATGCTTCTTTCAATCTTCGTGAGTTATATAAAAACAATTATGATGATATTCGGCACTTAGCTCGTGTTTCGCATATTTTGTAGACCTTGACCACGAGCAATACTACGTCGACATCGATCATTGCACATGCTTGCACCCAGGGTAATAACAATAATAATAATAATAATCATTTTAACGCACATATCCAACTCTCCCTAGGTCGACAATGCACTGACTCCGGACCGTTCCATTCCGTCCGACGCGGCCAACAACAGCAACGGGGGCTCACTTATCCTTCACCTTAGACGCCCACACGCTGCGCGAGGTCAAAAGCATCATTTTTTCTCATCTCTCCATGCGCGTTGTGCTGTAGTTGCCATTGTTGCCTTCTGCTGCTGTTTCTTTTTGCCATTTATGCTGGCCCTTATGGCAGCTCCGTGACCAAACCTTGCACTACGGACGCATTACGAGTCAACTATGTGTGTGTGTGTGTGTCAGACCGAGGATTGAGACGTACGTAATCCTCTTAAAAAATCAAGCAACGGAATTACCCAGAAAGGCTTTCGCTTCTCTCGGGTGTGAAACATAAATTCCACATGGGCTGACTGTCAGATAGAGAAAAAAAAATAACAACAGACAGAGGAGAATCATCAGGCCAGAGACCTAATTATGGTAGACTTAAGGCTATCGATACTGTTGTCACCCAGTTTCGATTGTGTTGAACCACCGAATGATTTGAGTCCTGTTTGTTTTATATTCCTCCCCAGCTCGGTGTCATTATAATATACTCGCAATTTGAAATCGAAAAACCAGTCATCGAAAACCCCGAGAAGCTAATCCCTTGGTCCAGACGATGTGGCTTTCTCCTTCGGAACGAATCAACCACTCTTACCCCGCCGAGCCATGCTCATCGTATGAACCTTCGTCAATCCGTGTTCCACCTCCCAGCTACTCCTACTGCGCTACTGGTACCATCCAGTGCCTACTACGACGAGATCATTTGGACGCTATGTCTGCAACTCACCAATGACCGCTATGAGTGAGAGAGAGAAGGCGATCGGGAGAGATTTTGTTCGCTACTCATAAATTTATCCATAGGCATCTGTGCTACTACTACTTCGACTAGGTGTTGCATGATTTATTATTAAAATGGCTGCTGTAGCACTGCTACTAACTGGGTGGTATTCGAAATGTAAACAAAGTATATGGTAGCCACCTGTCTTTTCAGTGGTATCTATAAGGATAAACCTGGACACCAAAAAGAGCTGCGATTAACAAGATGTTCCCAATGACGGAGGGACTATTCTATAAAATGCTATCAAGAAATTTCAATAGACCGCTTCCGAGACAAAATACGTTTTTAAGCCACCATGCGTCGCTATTAATACTCCTAGCGACGCATGGTGGCTTAAAAACGCATTTAAACATTAAATAATTAAATTTGGTGGATCCTATTTAGTTCAAGGATTCGGATCAATTTTCTGACACTGATACAAAGAAATATTGGATTTTCTGCGTTACACTGAAAATTTATTTTCGTAAAGTAGCTTTCACGCGTTTCGTAAATATGGATTTTGTACATAGAACAAATGTCTCGTATATTGTATGAAACATTCATAATGCTTTTTATCTGGTGAAATGCTATCATTACACCTTTTTGTAAAATGCACGAAATGAACTTCGTGATGACCAGCCAATCGCTGCTTTTCTTTTACACCGCACTCATGCACGATGGTGTTTCTGCTGGTATGGGCAGAAATAATTTATCTATCCCAAAATAAAAATCAAAGCTCTGTCGTGAGCTATAACTTCATGCTCATTAATCAAAATTGTTCTCACGAGTCAGCGTGGCCTAGTGAGATCAACCACAAATTTAGAATCAGCACTTTCCAAATATTCAGGTTCGAACCCCATGTCTGAAACAATAAAAAGAACGCTGGACAATTCCACATGATTGTGCTTTTTTTGTCAATTACATTTTGAGTCGATAAAGTAGATCTGTCAGTCCTTCATGCAACCACCAGAGAGATGTTTCTTTTTTAATTTGTAACAAAATATTCGTAGCTCTTTGAATTGTTTCCGTACAATGTACGAATGTTCATTCTGTGTCAACAAAAGCTTCGTGCTTTTTACAGTTACGCGTGCAATTAATTACGAATGTATTTTCATAAAAAGAACAAATCAGTTTCGTTGCTGAAAACAACGAATGGATTAGTGAGTATTACTTTCGATTTTGTAATCTATATAATAAAAATGAGTTGGGGTTTCCTTTGTCACGATTTAACTCGCGAGCGAAAGGACCGTTTGGCATGAAAATTTGTATGCACGGGTTTTTGAGACCGAGGAATATTTTTAAGATAGTAAGAGACGCCTCCCTTCTCTGAAAGGGGGGGCTCCCATACAAATGAAACATATTTTTCTGCATAACTCGAGAACTGATCAAGCAAAGGAACCCAAATTTAGCATGCGGAAGTTTTTGGAGGCAAGCAATGTTTCTATGGTAGTTTGAGACCCCTCCCCTCTCTAGAAAGGGAGGCTCCCATACAAATAAAACAGAAGTTTCTGCATATATCAAGAACTAATCAAGCAAATGGAACCAAATTTGGCATGTGGCGTTTTCTGGTGGCAAAAAATGTTTCTATGGTAGTTTGAGACCCCTCCCCTCTCCTAGAAGGGGTGCTGTCATACAAATGAAACTGTAATTTCTTCATAACTCTAGATCTAATAAAGCAAATGGAACCAAATTTGGCTAGCGGGGATTTTAAAGGCAATAAATGTTTCTACGGTAGTTCGAGACCCCTCCTCCCTCTCTGGTAGGGGGGGGGGCGGTGCTCCCATACAGATGAAACACAAGTTTCTGCATAACTCTAGAACTAATCAAGTAAATGGAACCAAATTTGACAGGTAGAGGTTTTTGAAGGCAAGAAATGTTTCTAAAGTAACATGAGACCCTTCCGCCCTCTGTAAGAGGGGGGCTCCCATACAGATGAAACACAAATTTGTGCATAACTCGAGAACTAATCAAGCATATGGAACCAAATTTGGCATGTGGAGGTTTTTGGGGGCACAAAATGTTTCTATAGAAGTTTAAGACTCCTCCGCCATCTGGAAGGGGGAGGGAGGGGGGTTTCCATACAAAAACAACACAAATTTATGCCTAACTCGAGAACTAACTAAGTATGTTCGCCGCAACAGCCCCTCGAATCGGCTACCAACAACGGTAGCAAAAGCGCCACATCAAAACCAACGGCTGATCCGGCAAGCACAAACCGTCAAACGTAATGATGTGCAGAATTGAGACAAAATTATAAACAAAAACCATTTTGAGCCTTGAAGAACCTTGAATTATCAATCCTTATCTTTAAGATTATCTTTAAGGCATAAAACTATATTCTCACTGTTGTGACCTAAATAAGACTGAAATTGGAGACTAAATTGTAAGTTAAAATATTATTATTGTTCTTCAACCTATATTTAATAAATTGAATTCTAGCTTTAAGTTAATAGAAACGCAACACTGAGTGTTTTTTATGCTGGAAGAACTCCAAGGAATTCTGTCACAACAGAACTTAAAGAATTTATCCTACCGAAAGTGCCATGGATTTCCCGTCAAATGTTCGGCAGACACGGCTGCGAACGAGGATTGAGCAGGTAAATGCTAATCTCGAAATCGAAGACGACGAAAAGGTGTCGAATCGTTCACCGGAAGATTCGTTCGTGGCATCGATTGTTGACAACGACGCTGGTGGAAATAATGAATGCGGCGGATGCGAGCGTTCGAATGATGCTGAACGGTTCATGGTGCAGTGCCAAAACTGCAACCGATGGTACCATTTCTCTTGTGCCAATGTAAACACTGCCACGGTACGCACGACAAGTTTTTCCTGTTCAACCTGCGTTCCTCGTATTCCTGACATAGCGCAAAGTATTACCAGTGGAATATCAAGCACAACTGACACCCGCAGAGCTAGAATCGATCGAGATTTGGACCGTTTGGAAGAAGAACGCAGGCTAATGGAAGAGTTGAGCCAAGAGAGGATTGCCAAGGAAAAAGCGTTGAATGAAAAGGAACTTCGCGAAAAGCTTGAGCGAGGCAAGCAATTTATTGCCCGAAAGCATGAGTTGTTGAGCCGCCAAGACGACGTGGAAGCGAGGAGTGTACGCAGTATGCGCAGCAGCCAGGGAAGTGCAAGAAGGACGGAAGATTGGGTGAAGCAGACTAAACCAGCCGAGAGTTCCGGCAATGTCGTCGTTGGACGGACGCCTACGTCAACATCTGTAGATGCTAATCTGCCTCAAACTGCATCTGGCATTCCGCAGGTAGTACACTTTTCTTCAACGCCAAAAAGTGTTTCCGAATGTGCAATTCCTAAATTGTTCGGCAAGGGATTAGAGGGAGAATCAATCCCTGCAACTATAGGAAGCCTCACAGTTGGCGAAGATGTGGAAGGTTCTCCTGATGGGGCTTGTGGACTGGCCGTCGCAAAAGTCGATCGGAGCGAAAATAAAATTAATATATCGTTCGTAGATCTGAGGCCATATGTTGACCTTCTCGAGGAAGATGACGTTATACCGGCAAATTCGAGAACCGGCGCTGTACCGAAAACGGATCGGATTGACATCGCGTCATACGAACGATGGAGTTCCGAAACTGGGAACGTCGTAAGCAGCATACCATTGAATCGCAGCAGAGAGTAGAGTACATCCATGAGCTGAAGCAAAAGCACAACTCGGAAGTGGACACAAGACGCTAGCGGGAATTGGAATTGATTAACAAGATGAAGATATTGGAAGCGCAGTACGACGAAGAAACGAAGCGGAAACGAGAATTGGAAAAGAATCTACGTGCTCAGTTGGAAGGTCGTGGTCGTCAGGTAAATGCATTCCAGATACCATCAAATATCTCGAGAACAAGCACGTCGAGGGGATGAATCAAATCCAGCAATCGGAGGCCGATCTGCGAAATCAGCTGGAGCATCGTAGCCGAGAATATGCAGCAATCCAGATGCAGAATACGGAATTGTTAGAGGAGAATCAGCGTCTGCAAGCCACGGAACATCAACTACGATCCCAATTAGCAGCAGTTACCCAACGGGAACATGAAGCCAATCATCTGCGGACTCTTGCGGAGAAGAAGTACTGGACACTGCGAAATGAAATTCAACAGCTAGAAGCGGTTGGTCAAGTAGGTCAACTGTCGGTAAGTGGTTACACTAGTCCACAACTACTTCCACAAAATGTAACTGAAAGGAATAGGGAACGTAATTTGTCAGGAAATAGTCAGTACAATAGTCCCCCACTTCCACCACCTCCTTCGCCTTTCATTAATGAAGATCCCCCAAGTAGACGACAGAGTAACTTAGGAAATCCTGGGATCCAACCACTTCATCCTGAGTTGGTCCCCAATCCAGGTTTCGTCCCGAATCCCGCTTTCGGTTATTTAGGACCATCGTCCCAGCAATTAGCAGCTAGGCAAGTGGTCACTAAGGAATTGCCCGTTTTCTCCGGTGATCCAGTAGACTGGCCGCTTTTTATAAGTAGCTATCAGCACTCCACGGAGATCTGTGGCTACTCCAATGCAGAAAACCTTCTGCGCTTGCAACGTAGCCTAAGAGGAACCGCCAAAGATGCAGTCAGCAGTTTTTTACTACATCCGTCAACGGTACCTCAGATTTTGTCGACACTGCAACAACTGTATGGTCGTCCAGAACAAATTGTCAATAATATGATTGCCAAAGTGAGGGCTACTCCAGCTCCACGAGCTGATCGATTAGAGAGTCTGGTGAGTTTTGGACTAGTAGTGCAAAATTTATGCGGGCACTTGAAGGCAGTCGGTTTGGAAAGACATTTATCAAACCCCATCTTGCTTCAAGAACTGGTCGACAAACTACCAGCAACGGCAAAATTCAGTTGGGCGCTCTATCAAGAGCAGATTCCGGTGGTGGATTTGAATATATTCAGTGGTTACATGGCGAAAGTATCATCGGCTGCTAGTGGAGTAACGCAGGTCACTAGCATTCTACCGAAAGTAGGGAGAGAAGAGCGAAACAAACCAAAGGAGAAGTCTTACGTAAACACACACATGGCGACGGGAACAAGTCAATCGAAACATCATGAAGAACCAACCAAAACGAGACATCGAGAGAAAACAACAGGCCATTCGAAGAATGCCAGTTCGTACAGCAAATTCTGTCCAATGTGCAATGTGAACGGTCACCTGATTGAAAATTGTACGGTTTTCAAAGGACTCGATTTGGACGGTCGTTGGGAGTCGGTCAAGGCGCACAAGCTTTGCGCGCGTTGTCTTATAGCACATCCACGATGGCCGTGTAAAGGTGAGGCTTGCGGGATCAACGGATGCCCTAAGCGACACCACCGCTTGCTACATTTCGAGGCACCGGTCGAATCGAAATCGGACGAAGGATCCACGAGTGCCGTAGTTACAGTACATCGTCACTTGTCCTCTTCAACACTATTTAGAATCCTTCCAGTTACCTTGTACGGTCAAAGAGGTCAGGTTAACACATTTGCCTTCCTCGATGACGGATCTTCGGTGACGCTCGTCGAACGTTCGATCGCCGAGGAATTGGGCGCTGAAGGCAGAGTGGAATCATTGTATCTCCAATGGACGGGAGGTGTTAGTAAGAAAATAGCTGGATCCGAGTTAGTGAACTTGGAGATATCGGAAACTGGCAAAACTAAACGGTTCAAGGTATCGGATGTGTACACTGTGAAGAACTTGGGACTTCCACAACAAACGTTGGACTTCAAGGAACTGTCAACAAGGTTTTCACATCTAAGCAATCTTCCGGTGAAGAGCATTGAATCTGCTGTACCGGGTATATTGATAGGGCTCAGTAATTCACATCTGCTAGCGACTCTTAGGATCCGAGAAGGAAAGTCAAATGAGCCAATAGCTACTAAAACTAGAATCGGCTGGGCTGTGTGTGGAAGTTTACGAAGGCCAGAAAGAGGAATACCACGTGGACAACTACATATGTGTGCCAATCCGTCGGATGTAGATCTTCACGGTTACGTCAGACACTTTTTCGAGGTCGAGAGCCTGGGTGTAGCAGTTGTTCCTGCCGTAAAAGGAGTAGACGAACAGCGGGCGTTCAAGATCCTAGATGAAACTACGCGCCGTACCATCAATGGTAAATTCGAGACAGGATTGATTTGGAAGTACGACTATGTGGAGTTTCCGGACAGTAGACCGATGGCTGAACGTCGTTTCAAGTGCCTTGAAAAGCGCTTATCCCGGAATCCGGATTTGTACGACAGTGTTCGTCGCCAGATTGCAGACTTCAAGTCCAAAGGTTACATTCACGAAGCAACCGCGACGGAACTGGAAGCATTTAATCTACGACGTACTTGGTTCCTCCCGATCAGTGTAGTAGTAAATGAGAAGAAGCCGGGAAAGGTCAGAGTAATCTGGGACGCTGCAGCGAAAGTTGAAGGCGTATCATTGAACTCAATGCTGCTAAAAGGTCCGGACCTGTTGACACCGCTTTTATCCGTTATGTTTCCGTACCGGGAGCGAGAGATCGCAGTATCAGCAGACGTTCAAGAGATGTTCCTGCAGATAGAGATACGCGAACAAGACCGCAGTGCTTTGCTGTTTCCATACAGAGATTCACCTGAGCTGCCGATGAGCATCATGGTTACAGACGTAGCAATATTCGGAGCGGCCTGCTCTCCAGCGCAGTCCCAATATATCAAGAACCTAAATGCATCGGAACAAGAGTTGGAATTACCGAAAGGGTCGGCGGCCGTCATTAAGCGACACTATGTGGATGATTACGTCGACAGTTTTGATACAGCAGAAGAAGCTATAGAGGTGGCGGCGGAGGTGATTGAAGTGCACAAGCGAGCTGGATTTCATATCCGAAATTGGATGTCGAGTGACAAAAGCGTGTTGGAGAAATTAGAAGAGACAAACAGGAAATCATCGAAAGCCATGTTGCCGGATAAGGAGGTTGGGTTCGAGCGCGTTCTGGGAATGGCATGGTTGCAAGAGGAAGATGTCTTCGTGTTTTCACTGCAGTTTTGTGAAAGAATCCGAGACCTGATGAGAGCGAACACAACCCCCACGAAGAGAGAAATGTTACGAGTGGTCATGAGTATATATGATCCACTAGGGCTAGTGGCGTCGTTCGTTGTCCAGGGAAAGATCCTTATTCAGGACGTTTGGCGGACAGACACTGATTGGGATGACAAGGTTCCGGAGCAGATCTCAAAGCGTTGGATGGAATGGCTCACTGTACTTAATGAGATGGATAGATTACGCATACCACGTTGCTATTTTCCGAGATACAATACTGACAGCTACAAGTCTCTGGAGCTGCACATATTCGTAGATGCTAGTGCTCAAGCTTATGCGGCTGTGGGATACTTTCGCATCGTCGATAAAGGGCAAGTCAGGGTCGCACTAGTTTCATCGAAAACCAAAGTCGCACCTCTTCGAGAACTTTCAATACCACGACTGGAATTAATGGCAGCGTTGCTGGGAGCTCGCCTGCGCAAGACTATAGAACAAAATCACACGATAAAGATCCAAAAAACTTGCTTTTGGAGCGATTCGTCCACAGTCTGTTCGTGGATAAAATCTGATGTGCGTAGGTATCGCCAGTTTGTTGCCTTCAGAATCGACGAAATACTGAGTTTATCGAGCGTCGCCGAATGGAGATGGGTATCAACAAAGCTCAACGTAGCAGACGAAGCAACTAAGTGGGGGAAGGGTCCTGCTTACAACGTAGACAGCCGATGGTTCCAGGGACCAGAATTTCTATATGAACACCCAGAATTATGGGCTATGGATCGAAACGAAGGAGAGAATATGGATGAAAGTGACAGAGAACTTCGAACTTCAGCCGTTTGCAGTCATATGGTTGTGGAACCGATGGTGGACACTGATAGGTTTTCGAAGTTTGAACGTTTGCTCCAGTGTATGGCCTACGTGTACCATTTCATCAACAAGCTGCGAACTCCCACACTGACCCAACGGATACGATTGGAATAACAAGTAAGGAACTACAGATGGCGGAAGGAATCTTGTGGAAGATTGCACAATCCGAAGCGTTTTCTGAGGAAGTCGCGATCTTGAAGAAGAAACGGGAGGACCAAGGCGCGTTGGCGAGACAACTAGATTCATCGAGTGGAATTATGAAACTTACACCGTTTGCCGATGACAACGGTGTGTTGCGAGTGGGAAGTCGTGCTGCGGCGGCGGAAATACTATCCTACGACGCAAAGTTCCCTATTATTCTACCGAGGAATCACCGCATTACGGAGTTGGTATTGAACTACTACCATCGTAAATTTGGACACGCAAATGACGAAACTGTCGTCAACGAAGTACGACAAAAGTTCCATGTTCCGAAACTACGAGTACAGGTACGACTAGTGCGGAAACGGTGCATATGGTGTCTTGTGTACAAGGCTACGCCTGTGGCTCCAAAAATGGGACCGCTACCAGCAGTGCGGTTAGAACCATTTGTAAGAACCTTCACCTATGTGGGAGTGGACATCTTTGGCCCATACCTGATCAAAGTAGGAAGGACTGCGGTGAAACGGTGGATCTGCTTGTTTACCTGCCTCACTGTCCGGGCTATTCATCTAGAGGTTATCGCCAATTTGTCTACAGACTCCTGCAAGAAGGCGATACGAAGATTTGTGGCACGGCGCGGCGCACCCCAAGAAATATACTCCGACAACGGAACTAATTTTGTTGGAGCGAGTCGTGAACTGGCGGATGAAGTCAAGAACATCAACATCGAACTGAGCAACACTTTCACAAACGCCAACACTCAATGGAGATTCAATCCACCTTCTGCCCCGCACATGGGAGGTTGCTGGGAAAGGATGGTTCGGGCTGTAAAATCTGCACTAGGATCGATCCCCATAGTCCGGAAACTGGACGAGGAATCACTAGCAACCATTGTAGCAGAAGCAGAGAGTATGGTTAACTCGCGACCACTTACCTTCATTCCCCTGGAAACAGCCGATCACGAAGCTTTGACCCCGAATCACTTCTTGCTGCTGAGCTCCAAGGGAGTACGTGAGCCAGAAAAAAGCCCAACGGACGAGGGAATGGCCTTGAGGAGTAGCTGGAATATGGTGCAGCATGTACTGGATAATTTTTGGCGTCGCTGGATAGTGGAGTATCTGCCTACCATCACACGGCGAACTAAGTGGTTTCGGGATGTAAGGCCGATCAAGGAAGGTGAATTAGTTTTCGTGGCTGACGAGAACATAAGGAACCGGTGGATTAGAGGACGGGTAGTTCGAACTATCACAGGCAAGGATGGAGTGGTTCGGCGTGCAGAAGTACTGACGTCATCTGGAGTTCTAAAGAGACCTACAGTAAAACTGGCTGTGCTGGACGTGGAGAAATCTGGTGACGCCAAACCGGAAGCTATGGCGACACGCGGGGGAGGATGTTCGCCGCAACAGCCCCTCGAATCGGCTACCAACAACGGTAGCAAAAGCGCCACATCAAAACCAACGGCTGATCCGGCAAGCACAAACCGTCAAACGTAATGATGTGCAGAATTGAGACAAAATTATAAACAAAAACCATTTTGAGCCTTGAAGAACCTTGAATTATCAATCCTTATCTTTAAGATTATCTTTAAGGCATAAAACTATATTCTCACTGTTGTGACCTAAATAAGACTGAAATTGGAGACTAAATTGTAAGTTAAAATATTATTATTGTTCTTCAACCTATATTTAATAAATTGAATTCTAGCTTTAAGCTAATAGAAACGCAACACCGAGTGTTTTTTATGCTGGAAGAACTCCAAGGAATT